>NW_017547167.1:2155569-2227175 GCF_001854935.1 Bemisia tabaci
GAGAATTTACGTCAATTTTGAGACCAAAGAGAAATTATGGAGGGGGGTACTGTCCCCCTCTTTAGGGGATCAAATTTGGGCCTTGGATGGTCCGATTTAGGATTTTTAGGGGTCAATTCCACGTGAAATTTTCCGTGCTTTTCAATTCTGATGCGATCTATCCGTAATTCGGTCGGGAACCGTGACTTTTAGCATCGTGACCCCCCTTTACCCCCCAAGGGAGGATGGGGGGGTTTCGGGACCACGAAATTCGGATTCCTTGGGGTCAATTCCCTATTCAACCCCGCGATCTCCGACTTCGTACGACCTATACCAACCGAGAAAAAGGCCTGGTACGGGTGGTCTGAAACACCCTGTATAATTGGTTTCTCTCAATTTTCATACTGACACATATACGGAACAATACGGAACATCCCACGGAGAGACCACGTATCTCCGTTTGCGACGTTGCAGATTACTTGTCAAAATCTTTTTTTTCTTCGGATAACTAGTCAACGTAAAATGTTTCTCCGTGATTTTTCATCTCTGTTAGCAGAGTATCTGGCATACAAATTAAGTTGTAACGTTCGATTGCTTCCCATCGAAATAATAAAATAGGAGCGGAAATTTTGAAACACCGCAATGTAGATACGTGATACTGTACTCTGACCGTCGATATGTGGTACGAACATCCGTAAAGCTTGAATAGGCATCAAGGCGATATCGTGTCACCAACGCGTCCGTTAATCAAGCGCTGCAGTCAGTGCGCTGAAATTCAAAACGCCTTCAATTTTTTGAACGCAATATGGACATCCGTCGAGGTTGTATAGTTGTATCAAGGCGCCGTTGTCGGCGCGTCCTAGTCTCTTGTTACGGACGAATAAAATCGGTGCGAAGAAAGCCGAAATACCTTCAGTTTTCTACGTTCCGATGACCAAATTGAGAGACCATGTATCTCCGTTTGTCACGTTGCAGATTACGTGTCAAAATCTATTTTTTCTTTGGATAACTAGTCAACTAGTTTAAGTTGTAACGTTCGATTGCTTCCCGTTGAAATAATAAAAAGGAGCGGAAATTTGGAAACACCGCAATGTAGATGCGTGATACTGTACTCTGACCGTCGATATGTGATACGAACATCCGTAAAGCTTGAATAGGCATCAAGGCGATATCTTGTCACCGACGCGTCGTTTATCAAGCGCTGCAGTCAGTGCGCTGAAATTCAAAACGCCTTCAATTTTTTGAACGCAATATGGACATCCGTCGAGGTTGTATAGTTGTATCAAGGCGCCGTTGTCGGCGCGTCCTAGTCTTCTCGTTTACGGACGAATAAAACCGCTGCGAAAAGATTCGAAATGCCCTTAGTTTTCACCAAATTGAATGACCACGTACCTCCGTTTTCGACGTTGCAGATTACTTGTCAAAAACTGATTTTTCTTCGGATAACTAGTCAACGTAAAATGTTTCTCCGTGATTTTTCATCTCTGTTAGCAGTGTATCTGGCATACAAATTGAGTTATCACGTCCGATTGCTTCCCATCGAAATAATAAAATAGGAGCGGAAATTTTACCAAGACAGACTATTAAGCTTACCTAAATACCTGTATTTTTACCGTTTTTCCAGGTAAGAATACCACTTTTATTGGTAATGAATTCCCGGTAACTTTGCCATTCCATCTCGGTAATTCTACCACAGTCGATAAAAAATATTGGTGTTTTTACCAAGGTCCAGTAAAATTACCGAGAAAGTTCAATAATTTTACAGAGATTTCTCGGTAAAATTACGAATTCCATAAATGGTAATTTTACCAAGAAAAAACTGGGATCAAATAGAACCCCGAATTCTTGTTAATTTTACCCTTTTCTTAGGAAATACACCGAGATTTTTTTTTTCAGTGTGGTCCCCTCCCGTGAATACGCCACTGTAGATACTTAATTTCATACCCTGTCAGGCGGTCCATACGCGCTTTGCCACCTGAAGATCATCGCCCGCCTGATCAGCATATGCGACGCGCGAATGCGGGAGATCGCCACTGCCACCCTCCCCCCTCATCCTCGATTGAGAGAAAAACGGCGCTTCTGCGCGCGTCCGGGGCGGTCACCCCGCGCTCCCCATGCGTTTCCGCCCGGCGGCCTCACACCGGATCCGGAAATAGTCCGCGAAGAGCCTCCGCTACTCTCACACGCGCGCCGCCTCCACGCCGCCCGCACTCCGACAAATCTCGTTTGCCGCCTCTTTTCGAATTTCGCCCGCGAAGCGTGTCGCCAATCAACCCAGAGGCGTCGTTCGTTCGAACCCGATGGACAAACGTGAAATACTGCCGAAAAGTTTCGCCGAAAGTGTGTTTGCATTGTAAGGAAGCTGAAGTAATCATAAACACGGGATTCATAACCCATGCAACGTAATCCGAAGAATTCATAATAAATTAGCCAGATTTAAAAATTATAAACGACATTGAATTTAAACCTTATAGATTAACGTAAAATACAGCCTAATTGTGAATGAACCGTGAGTGTACCTAAATAAATAATAACTCAAAATTAATTAATTGATCGTGTTCGGCATTCGTAATTGGTGCAGCATAACTCATTATAAATGCGATTCGATTTTAAAAAAATATAGAGTGACGTCATGGTTTCAACCCAATAGACTTGCGAGGGAACACGTTTGAAAAGTTTCGCTAGTGAATTTAGTAGGATTGCACTTGCGTTGTAATACTTCATAACCAATTGTGTACGGAATTTATAATTGATGGAGCGTAATGCATAATGAAAGCGCCACAATTTAAAAATTAGTCAATACGTTGTTTCTGTAATCGGTTTGAATTGACTCGTTATATGGTTTCCATCAAGTGACGTCATTTGTTTAGACCTGATAAATTGTGAAACTCGTCCGAAATATTTCGCCATTCAGGATTGCTTTTTGTGGTGTTTTTCTCTCGACCAACCCCACAGGGGTACAATGTGCCGCGAAAGATTGTCTTTGGGTAATTTTACCGCGACAGGGCGCAGGGATTCTGTGAAAGATCCTCGTGTTGGACCGGTTTTGTGTGTGAAGTTTCTCTCGTCTCATCCCGCTCGGAAGTGAAGCTGTTACCGATCAGTCACATGTCGAGACGGAAACAAGCAAAACCACGATCTCTGAAACGTAAGTTCTACTTTTTTATGTTTCAATTTATGCTCAATGTACTTAAATACTTATGGATACGACTGAAAAAATTTAAAAGCATCCCTGCTAAAATGGGTGAGTACAAATGAGTAGAAAATCAAAGTCATATGAATAGAATTTCAACTCATATGAATAGAATTTCAACTCATGTGAATAGAACTTCAACTTAAATGAATAGAATTTAACTCATATATATGAGCAGAATTTCTCTTTTCACTTTTTGCCGACTCATAATTATGACTAGAGATTCGAACTCACATGAGTTCAGCGTTGAATCTACCGTGTCCGATATCTCAGGAACTAGTCACCACATCAAAAAAATTACAAGTACAAAATGTTCTTTTTTTCAAAGTTACACGTATTGTCGGCGTGTCCTGGTCAAAAACACCACTTCTGAAAAATTAAAAAAATTGAATTCATATGAGTTGAACTTTTCTTCTCTTATGAGTAGAATATTCTAGTGATATGAGTAGGATTTCTACTCATATAAGTAGGAAATTCTACTCATGTGAGTCGGCGAATTCTGAATAGCCTACTCATCATTTTTAGCAAGGATGCGTTACAAATCACCTATTACTTTACGCATTGTCCTACATATTTAAGGTTTTTGGACGGTAATGAGTTTTACCCGAAATATTCTAATTATTTATAGCATGGGAATATTCTACAATAGTTTCAGACAATAATACTGGTTTATTCACCTTTGAAGAAGTGAAAGAGGTGTGTGAATTTGAAGCGAGTATACATTGGTAGTCTCAAAATTGGACTGCATTAAGCAGAGAGGAGCCAAGCCATATCAGCTATTGTCAAATTTAATTGGGCAATTTAATTTTTTAAACGAATACGGTTGTGCGGATTTTTGCGAAAATTTAAGTGAATTCTCTGCATATTGCGAAGCAACTTCCTTGAAAATTTCAAACAAATCGCCGCACAAACGTTCTCTTGTAAAATATTAAATTTCTCGGTTACATATTTAGCAATTGCTGGTGTGGCTAAGTTCCTTTCTGCTCAACGCGGCCCATTTTAGCCGACGATGCCGATGTCGGAGGGCGGGTTATACGACCATTTACGAAAAATAATTCATTGCAGTAACGAAAATGAAACATTGGTAACAACACCTGAATGCAACTATTCGTGCTCTCGGTATGGTTATGTTGCGTATGCAAGAAATGAAGGCGCAGTAACTTCCTTTAGGCCGCGCTGATTATCAGAGCGGTAACGAAAACGAAACGTGAGTAAAAACGCCTCGATCCTGGATCCATGTTTCCGCGATATATGGTCATCCTCGAGAAAAGGAACCGTCGCACTCCGAGAGAATTTTCTCAGCTTTTTTGGTACTTAGATTAAAAAAAAAAAAAAAAAAAAAAAAAAAAAAAAAAAAAACTGGAATTGAAGACTGTGGCGGATACAAGCTCCAGTGAAACTGTGCACCGTGCAACTTCAATCACTATAACTTTGATTAAAAGTGGTGTGCGGTGTCTTTTGAGGTTCAGTTACACGATCAAATTGAGCCATCAAACTGAAGCTCTGATTGGTGGAAAAAGACCTGAGCTGAGGATGCGACCAATGAGAGGCCCCATTCGATGGCTCAATTTGATCGTGTGACCATTGAAAGAACTTCGATGGTGAAACTACCGAACCACGTATCTCGGTTTGCGACGTTGCAGACTTCAATACTTGATTTTTCAACGGAAAACCACTCAACGTCAATTGGACTGCATTTTGCGATTTGGACCTATAAATTTCGGTCCGGTTTAAAAACAAAGCATGTGTCATTAGTTTCCCTATGCACATAAGTGTTTTTTCAGATGAGCCAGAATTTATAGGTACAAATTGCAAAATGCAGTCCAATTGAAGGACTTGGAGGACAAGGCGCATAAGTGCAGTTTATGTTATTTCAAGAAATATAGGTGTTTGAAATCTTTCAAAATTACGTGGAGTCTTGTGGCAAAAAGGAAGTTTAAACTCACTTTTTGATGCTTTAAATTTCGATTTTAGCTGTGAATTTTTCACAGCATGTACTTTCAAAATAGTATTGGTTGAGTTCATAAATAACTCAATTTTCTCTAAAACTCCACTTGTGCGCCTTGTCCTCCAAGACCCTCAATTCTTGATAACTTACGTGATTTTTCTGCTCTGTGCGTAAGAAAATTCTTGTTAAAACTTCAAGGAATGATATTGATTAGTTTTTCTTCAAAAACTACCGTGGATTTTTCAAATAGTTCCATTTTTATCGTTTTTTACTTGTTTTTGATAGCAAAGAAGAAAAAATCAGCGTTAAGTAATTATGATAAAACTTAAAAGAGTTCTTGGTGTAAATACTTAAACCGTAACAATTTTTTTATAAGATTTTGCAAATTTTAACAGTTTCTATGGGGTTGTCTCCCTAAAGTGCACAAGTTTTAACATGTTTTTCACCCAGTCATTGCCACTAGAGACGTAGAAAAATTCATCTTTTCCCCGCCAAAAATGCACCCGAAATGACACACCGCAGATTAGAAACGGCATGTCGGAAATGAGACTCATCTCAAAGTCATAGCAATTAAACTTTAAACCTTATTTCCTGAGTTCCTCGCAAGCGGGAACAGGTCGAAGCGCCGCGCATATAACAATTTGACACGCTTGAAAATTGCTCGTATCACAAATTCCCCATTCTCAGCACATACCTACATCCGAAAGTATTGTATCGATTAGCTCAATTTGAATAATTTAGCCAGTTCCCGAGGGATGAGAACATCTGCGGATCAACGGTTCGGCATAGCTCCTCTTATTCGTTCTGCCGCTCGGGAGAAAGTAAAATCGACGACCTTAAGTCTAAATCTACTTCTCTGCCGTGCTAAGAGAAAACGCCATATGAGCCTTAAGACGTTGCCAGATTTGTTTTACTAAAAACGAATATACTTGAAAAATTTTGAATATTTTATCCCAAATTTTTCAGATAGTTTTGTTCGCAACTTGAGCTAACATATCCGAAAATTTCACGGAGAAATATGCATAACGTTCCTAAAAAAAAATCATGTTTTATCCGGAGAAATTTGACAACTATCGAATGTTCATACGGCGTTCTTTCTTAACACGGAAGTACTGTAACATTCTCATTTTGAGACTGTGATGTAGCCAAATTTCTTTACCTGATTGGTGATAAGTCGCAGAGGAATACAAATTGAGGGGCGTTATACAGTGGCGCGGCGTGCTTTGCGATATATCGATTGATCTGCCATTTAAAGCTATGAAAAAATATCGATAGACAGGGCGTTTACATCTAACACCTTAATAATCGATTCTTTACCATAGCTTCAAATGGGGAATATCGATAATAATCGACCATTCGCGCCTCTCCAGTGGCATTCTATGGATGGAGAGTAAGGACCCAACTACCCAAATAGCAAGTAGTAGTAAAAATTGAGGGGCGTTATATAGTGGCCTGGCGTGCTTTGCGAGATATCGATTGATCTGCAAAGCTATGACAAAATATCGATAGACAAGGCGTTCGCATCTAACACCCTAATAATCGATTCTTTACCATGCTTCAAATGGGGAAATCGATAATCGACCATTCACGCCTCGCCAGTGGCATTCTATGGATGAAGTGTAAGGACCCAACTACCCCAGTAGCAGTGGTCGCGATAAGTTGCGATTTGATCGGGTAATCTATCAAGATTTTCTCGACGTCGCTTCATTGCAATAGTAGGTATCGGATTATGAATTGCAATATGTTGCGATTACATCTTATAAATTTGCAAAAAAATCGCGGTTTATCGCAAAATTATTGAACAAAAAGTCGTGATAAATTGAAGTAAAATTTTAATTTTATCAAACGCGATTTTGAAGAGATAAAATTGCGACAAGATCGCAGATAATCACGCAGATTTTGAAGATCCTAGCGATTTTATTGCCAAAAAATCGTAAAAAAAATCCAGTGGCGTGGCGTGAATGATCGATTATCGATATCTCGCCATTTTAAGCTTTGGTAAAGAATCGATGACTAAGGTGTTCGCTGCGAACACCCTAATAATCGATCTTTTTTCATAGGTTTGAGTGGCGTATCAATCGATAAATCGCAAATCACGCCACGCCACTGAAAAAATCACAACTTGATTTCAGAAAATCGCGATTATCCATTGAAAAATGCTACTCGCGGAAGAGGGTTAAGTGACTCCCCCAAGTTTGCAGTAGTAAAAATTTGAGAGTGTAATTCTGTGCTGGAATGTATGGTACTCAAACCCTCAAGTGAATTGGGGAGCGGAATCTATCCTCCTCACGGAATGACCGCGCACTATTACGAGGCATACCACACAGTTAAACATTTTCGTGTTTATGGTTCTGCGAATTACTTTTTTTCGGTCAAATCAATCAACCAGGAGGACTTGTCTAATCGACTACATTTTTTGTTAAATCAACCAAAACCGGAGGTTAATCTGAGCACCTAGGAATAAAATAAAGGTCCTGTTGAACTGATGATTATTGTTTCTCTTCATTTCACTGAGAGGTTGCGACTTACAAGTGGTTAGCGCAGCTATGACCACTCCAATCCAGGCTCGACCATGTTTTCTTGCACTGACCTTCTACATATCTACATTATCTCGAAAAATTTAATTAAAATTGCCCCTATCTTTCAAAAAATCAAAATTTTTTAATTAATAGGTTTTTTTTTAAAAAAAATCCTTATTCCTTGCATTTTTCTCTGGCGCTTACCTATGAAATCGAGGCACTTGTTTTCTTATCGATCATCTGGATCAGCTCAACTTTAGCGGGCCGGAAAATCTGCTGTCTTATTTACATTCTGAATCGAGGGGCTTAGAAGACAAAGCGCGTAAGTGCAGGTTTTGCTATTTCGAGAAACATGCGTTCAAAGTATTATAATTACATAAAACCGCACGGCAGCCAGGAAGGAAGTTCAAACTCACATGTTGATACATTTAAATTTGATTTTACCAGTGAATTTTTCACAGAATATGTTTCAAGGCAGGTTTCAATTGAAATCACACTAACTTTTCATTTTTTCAGAGACTAAACTCACATGCCCTGTCCTCTAAGCCCCTTATTTTATAGACTGAGGTGAAGTATGACTCGAGAGAATACGAATTAAATATCATTGTAGTAATGTATGCAGTAATATTATTGAATGATACAATTTACCTCCATTATATCGGCAAAACAAGATAGAGAAAGAACAGGATACATTTTGCCAAGAACTTATTTTTACTAATTTATGTCATTTACACTGAAGAAAAAAAAAATCGGTCATGTGAACCGAACTTTCGGTGTTTCATACTATCCCAAATATTCAGTTTGTCAAACAAAACTTTCGGCTGATGTAACCAAACGTTTGGCATATATGACCCAACTTTGTCCGTCAGTTCACTTTACCGCACAATGTCGGTTACACGAACCGAAAATTCGGTATGACAAACCGAAAATTCAGTTTCACAAACAAAAAATTCAGTTTCTCAAAGCGAAAATTCAGTTTGACGAACGGAATTAGTCGGGATGAATTGGAACACCGAACTTTGGTACTAACGACCGATTTTTTTTTCCAGTGATCATTTAAAGAAACAAAAACAAAGGGATAACAGGGTCTCGACCCTTTTACATCTCAATTTGACAACAGATGAACGAGGGATCGAGGAGGTGATGGTAAAGCCATCCCAACTAGTAAGATTCGTCAAACTTGAAAACCGAAAGTTCAGTTTGACAAACCGAAAATTCAGTTTAACAAAGCGAAAATTCAGTTTGACGAACGGGATTAGTCGGAATGATATGGAATACCGAACTTTTCTTTCACATTACAGAATTTTCAGTGATCATTTTAAACAAAAACAAAGGGATAACAGGGTCTCGACCCTTTTACATCTCAATTTGACAACAGATGGACGAGGGATGGAGGAGGTGGTGGTAAAGCCATCCCAACTAATAAGATTCGTCAAACTGAATTTTCGGTTTGTCTAACCGAACTCTCGATTTGTGTTATCGAACTTGTGCCGTAAACTTTTTTTTTTTTCAGTGATCATTTTAAGAAACAAAAACAAAGGGATAACAGGGTCTCAACCCTTTTACATCTCAATTTGACAACAGATGAACGAGGGATCGAGGAGGTGATGGTAAAGCCATCCCAACTAGTAAGATTCGTCAAACTTGAAAACCGAAAGTTCAGTTTGACAAACCGAAAATTCAGTTTAACAAAGCGAAAATTCAGTTTGACGAACGGGATTAGTCGGAATGATATGGAATACCGAACTTTTCTTTCACATTACAGAATTTTCAGTGATCATTTTAAACAAAAACAAAGGGATAACAGGGTCTCGACCCTTTTACATCTCAATTTGACAACAGATGGACGAGGGATGGAGGAGGTGGTGGTAAAGGATTAAGGAGTCGAGCTGCGGTAGGCGGAGGCGGGAGGGGGCGTTGAGGCCCCGATCCAGTTTGAAGCAGGGAATCCCCCGGGGAGTCTCGAGTGGCACAGTTGCGGGATGCCGGGATACTGCGCTGCGGGCTGCGGCCCCGCCGAGTGAAAGGGTTATCATTCCGCCACGCAAATGGGTGCCCAAACACCGCATCTGAGCCCGCCAACGGGATCCGCTCCCGCTTGAATAGCAATGCGTCGGCTGTCATTGCTCTCTTCCCGGCAATGACACGATAACCGAATGTTAGGACATGATGTGCATTCCTAGTTTAGGGTCCCACCTCACCGGTCCCTTTTTCGAGAGGGGATTCGGATGATGTACACCGGTAAGAATAATGTGCTGAGATGTAGAATTGTTGTAGATGCATGTTCAAACAAACTGGGTTTATGTGCATTCAGAGTTTTGAGAGAAAAACTTATGTACAGTACTGCGTGCTAAGGCATTTGTATGATTTAAAACGTTAAAGTCATGTGCTGAAATGTAGACTTTTTCATGCTCTGTACACTGAAAAAAAAAAACCTCGGTGTATTTACTAAGAAAAGGGTAAAATTACCAAGAATTCAGGGTTCTATTTGATCTCAGTTTTTTCTTGGTAAAAAAACCATTTATGGAATTGGTAATTTTACCGAGAAATCTCGGTAAAATTATTGAACTTTCTCGGTAATTTTACTGGACCCCGGTAAAAACGCCAATATTTTCTATCGACTGTGGTAGAACTGCCGAGATAAAATGGCAAAGTTACCGGGAATTCATTACCAATAAAAGTGGTATTCTTACCCGAAAAAAAAAACAGTAAAAATATTGGTTTTTAGGTAAGCTTACCAGTCTGTCTTGATAAAATTACCAAGCATTGTTAAAAAAGTGAGATAGTAAAAGTACCAACGGACCTTGGTAAAAACGCCGAGAATTTTTTTTCAGTGTGAGATGTGGAATTATGCATGTTTTGTGTATAAGCATTGAGAGTTTTGAAAAAAAAAAAATCTATGTGCAGTATTGCGTGCTAAGGCATTTGCATGAGTTACACTGTTAAGGTCATGTGCTGAAATGTACAATTTTTCATGCTCTTGAGAGTTTTGAAAAAAAAAAAACGTATGTGTAGTATTGCGTGCTAAGGCATTTGTATGCTTTACGCCAGGCCAAGTGCTGAAACGTACAATTTTTCATGTTCTTGAGAGTATTGAAAAAATAACTTATGTGCATGCAGTACTGTGTGTTAAGACATTTTTATAATCAGCACCTGGTAAGACCACGTACTGAATTGTATAATTTTGCGTGTTCACTTCAGGTCCTCATAAGTAATATATAAAAGCCAGTGCATTTATCACGTCTCAAAAATTTTAACAACGTATGTCTTACTCTGCAGTATGAAATCATGAGAGTTAACGCATTGTTATGCGTTACTCTCGCCTCATAACGCCTGAGGGTCTGAGGCGCAAAGCGCATCGAAAAGTAGGACTGCGAAGCAGTCAGGGGTCGTAGTCCCCTGGATACAGTAATTTGTATGATAATTATCTCATATTAATTACCATAAAATTACCTCAAATAAATTTGGAGATTCTAACTCTTCAAGAAAAATGGTACCACCGTTTTAATAAGACACTCGAACACTGATTTCTCTTATATGAATTTGCGTCTGTATTACGAGCTTTGCTTTTCCGTCTAGAAAACTCCGACTTATCTTCAAAATTTAAATTTGCATCTAAAACTACAACCAGTTTGATTCAGCATTTTAAGATACAACTGCTGCGTGTATTTTTCCGTCCGATTTAACGCTAAATAAACAAAAAAAAACTCGAAATTTAGCATCGATGTAATCTGTTGCGCGAGTCTCAAGACTTGTCGCGTCACAGAAGACGTTGATGATGATTGAGATTGACCCGCAATCAAGGGGAGGGATGACTTCTTTCTCAAAGATATAAATCCCGAGGTTGTCAAATGGCTCGTAAAACACCACTTAACGGGTTCGGTGGGCACAAGAGATACAGTCAGCCAAGAAGAGTTTTAACAGGTAAAATCGCACGAAAAAGCGGGGACCTTGTATCTTATTTTTCTCGAAAGGGCACTAAAAAAAGTCGGTGCGCCTTCATCTGTTGCGTATATGCAATACGGACAACAACGGAGTGCGTTAAGTAGCCTCTAGCGAGGTGATGACTAAGACCAGATCGACATACTTATTGAATTTTGATCGACGTATGAAATTGAGAGATAGACACTGCACGATTCCCGTCACAAAAAAGTGATGTGTTGATACCTCCGGTTTGGTTTGGACATTTCTGAGGGTTTACTGTCCCAAGATGCTTGTAAAATCAGAATAATACTTGTTCTCGGATATCAAAAAGGGAAATTTGAGGCTCCATCGACGGCCACAAATAATAAAGAATCTCAGAAAAAAAACGTAACTTCCTCCAAGGTTGCAAAACTTACTCAAATCGTTGTGTTTTTTGTACCTACATGTAAATGACCATGCAATTTTTTCCCAAAAGTTCGCAACTGATCCTTTGGGGAAAGGTCAGTCCTTAAGCAAAAACTCGCATTGCGAGTGGAACTTTTGCTTTGTTGAAATACAGTTGGAATCTCGTCTGGAGAAGAACGGATTTCAACTATCAACACTGGAAAAAATTAATTAAATTTATCTTCAAAAAGATTGCCGCTCGAATCAAGAATAGAATCGCGTGAATCAAGCAGATTTCTGCGTGATATACTCTACTTTCTACCCGCAGAGTCGGATTTTGGAGGGGTCGCAAGGGTGACGGCTCATGACGGCAATTTTTTGGTAGCGGCAAACCACGGTTGCATTTTTTGTCAGCATTTAAAATTCTCAAAAGTCACCACTTTTGGATTCTACGGGCGGCGGACTGCTGTCAGTCCACGGCGCACAGTGGATCGAGTCAATCAGAAAGGTCGGACATGAAGATTTTAACTATAAAACTGCGAAAGTTGATATTTACTTCGTCACGTTTTACACTTTATAGGGCGCATCCAGAAGAAAACTTCAAGAGGAAACCAATGGAGCCACTTTTAAAACCTCAAAGTTTTGTAGGAACGGAGTTATGAGCTTTTAAAGTTTCCAAATTGCCCGACCACCCCTATGACTAGATCCATTGTGTGGCAGCAAAATTGTACATTTAGCCCTGCTTTGTCCTTGACGTAAGCATCGATTTGCTCGATCCAAGAACAATTCCTTCTTGATGGCAAACTAAGAATATTTCTGAGTAAGCCAAGTCACTTTTTCTCAGGAAAGGTCATCCGATGAACACTGGAAAAAAAAAAAAAACACGTTGGATGTAGAGTTCAGACTCTTGAAAACATTGACAATGAAAAAATACTCTTGATTCAATCGGATTTTTGCTTGAATCAAAAAGAAATCCGCTTAAATTAAGAGGCTTGGTTCTTAATTTAAGCTAGATTCTGATTGAATCAAGAGTACTTTTTCTTGTCGATGTGTTTAAGAGTCTGGACTCTAGATCCAATGTGTTTTTTTTTTTTCCAGTGAGTAACCGATTAGGTTTCAAATCGCAGCCAGCGACGCTGAAAATACTCTCAGCATCGGCCCGAAAAACGGCAACGGCGCCCGGGTAATTAGCAAAATGGATCCGGCACGAAACTCCGTATTTTATAATATTTTCAAAATTCAACCCTCTCTCCTCGGTCCCCGCAGGGCGGTGCTCCGCGGAGACCAGAGGCCCCGCTGCAAAACCAGCCCTTGTCGCGCTGTGGCTGTAATTTGTCATTCCTTTGAGAGAAGTTGGAGCCCCCCCCCCTCCTCCCTCCTCCGATCCCCTTGCACCGCGATAGGAAGCACAGCTATCAGTGCTAATGAGTAATTGCTAAAATTGTTGTCTGCCAGGTCTCAAAAGTTGGCGAAGGGAGTCTTCTTTGTGTCTGAATGTTATTTCCCATCGCGACGGAGTGGTGCGTCGATGGTTTTTTGTGACTCGCCATCTGGAGGTCGCTACGTTTCGATATGGGAAGGTCACTTTGTAATATGCACTCGGGAAAAAAAGAACATCTTCTTAGGGAGAGCAGAGCCACTAGGAAATCAATTAGTGATTGAATGAACCAAAGCGATGTAAACTTATACTGTATTTTATCGCTGAAGGCTTGTCGACTTGATCATCATCATCAGAGCTTTATTCCACAAGGCACATCATAAAAATAAAATGTGTGTGGGGTGTCTATTAGTCCGGAATATCCGGTAAGTCCGGAAAAAGTACTGATTTTTTTGTGGCAGTTCGGAAGTACGGAGAAAGAACAGAAATTCTGCAAGAAGGTCCGGAATTGTATGCTTCATAACACGCGTGTTCTTCCAGACAGCCGGAAAAGTTGATAATCCCTTGCTCGTTTTTTTAGAGCATGCCTACGAGATCGCAATTTTGCAGTCTGCTTATCCTCAGACCACCAACGGAATCTCGTGGCTACGTCATATTTGTCGCGATTCGAGCGTGGATTTTCAATATTTAAGTTTCGTCAAGTAAAAGTACCAAAAAAGTACTGGATTTTTCCGTTGAGGAGGTATACTGAATTTCTTAGGAATGAACTGAAAAAGGACGGCGTAAAGTAATGATTTTGGCAAGCCAGTTTCAGTGGGCACTTTGATAACGAGTATGTCAAAACCATATACACATAATTTACAGAAACCATTGTTAAGCAGACCACTGAAAACAATCAGTCTCTACTTTGCCCGGCTATCGTAGTACAGTAGGGTGATTTCGTATTGTTCTTATGATTAAGGGGGGTTTATGGAGGTGGAATGGGCTCAATATATAGCTTCAGTAGGAGAGCGATTCTCCCGAACTTTCAGTAACATTCTTGTTTGTAGTCTTCTAAATAGTTCCTTACCAGGGAATAAAGTGCTTTGTCACTACATGAAATATAAAATAATCAAGGAAAAATTCTATTATTTCAACAAATTTTAAGATCTGCACGGACCCGCTTCAAAATTTTCAAAATCTGCAAAATTTCATCATAAAAATCACTCATTGTGTCATTATGAAGTCGTGAATAAGCAGGCTCTATTTTTCGGCTCAATGCTTCCTTCCGTGTTCCATTGATGTGCTCACACCGGAAATAACCATGAAACAAAATGAGTAATCACTAATTGGAGAGCCTAAAGTAATGATACTTCAAATAACATTATTGCTGCTCGCGAGCACTCGATATTGCCTGACCTGTCAATTGAAGGCGTATCATACCACTGATGTAGCTATCGAGCACCTGATTGCCTGTCTTATCAATTGAAAATACCAAGTTAAAATTAACAGGGTTAATATTTGCATATATTTTGTAGATTCCTATATTTATAAAGAAAAAAAAATCAATTGAGAATTACTGAACTAGGCTGACAAATTATGAGTCCTATGACCCCATGTGGGTACTCTATCAACAAAAATACGAACGATACATAAATTCAACGGGCACTAAAATAATATTAAGGATGAGACAGATATAATGACCAATATAGGTAGCCTTTGACCCTACCTATAGGTAATTGGCTTGACCGAGGGAGAGGTTAGGGGCAAAGCTGATTAAACCGAACTATGAAAACGGCAGAACTCGCCAATGCGAATTGCGAAATAATCCAAACGGGAAAGTTTCCGACGAAAGGAAATCACATATTCTATTCGATATTGTTTCGATCGGCAAACGTGACCAAACTCAACCGAATCATCGCGCGGCTGCCAGATCACACTGTGGCCGAATATTTCATTGTTTCCTAGATAAAACAACGTAACTATTTTATTTATGTATTTGGGGGTTTTTACTTGCAAATTGCACTTGTAAGAGGAAGCCTTTGGGCGTTTCTATGACTGATAATTTCGCTGGTTTAATCTTAGGTTACGCCCAAAAATTAGGGGAATGGAGAATTTGCACGCAAATTTTTTATTGCTTCATCTGAAAGTGCTTAAAGAGCTGATTTCACAGCATTTTTAATAATGTTTTTCTGATATGGGAAATAGTATAAAAATTGATTTAAAAGTGAGAAAATGTACCGCCTAGTGACGTCATCTGCCGGCGTTTCCCACTTAAACATATCGACGGTGAAACTACCAAACCACGTATCTCGTTTGCGGTGTTTAAAAATCTACGCTCACATTTTATTTTTTTGAAGTAGACAAAATCGATATCATTCCTTGAAATTTTCACAGAATTTTCTCCGCACAAAGAGGAAAAATCACAGAAATTTTCGAGACTGGACGTTAAGTAGTTTTTCATTTAAAAAATAAAGTATGACAGGAAGTCTGCGACGTCGCAAACCGAGATACGTGGTTTGGTAGTTTCACCGTCGATATGTATTTTAGGAGATTAGATCATTTTGTCATATCTTCTCCAATAATTGTTCAATTCACGAACCAATGGTATTCTCGTGTTCAGTTCACTCAATAGTACCCACTTAAATACGAAATTCATCAAATTTCAGACACCTGCAAATTCTCTATTAGATGAATATTTCGTCGGTTTCCAGATAAAAGAACGTAACTATACTTCACAAAATTGTGGGGGTTTTACTCGCAAATTGCATCTTTCCAAGGAAACCTTTGGTAATTTGTATGATTGAAAATTTTGCTGGTTTGACCTCAGGTCACGCCCAAAAATTAAGGAAATTAGATGAATATTTAATCGTTTTCCAGATGAAAGAACGTAACTAAAATTTTAAAAATTGTGGGGTTTTTACTGTTGCATTTGTGCGAGGAAAACTGTGTCCATTTCAATGACTGAGAATTTTGCTGGTTTGACCTTAGGTAAAAAAGATAAAATTTCGCGTACTCACTTTCGCTATTCAACAAACTTAAGAAAAATTGCTAAATAGCGCAAGTGAGTACGCAAAATTTTATCTTTTTTACAATATTGTCTTGTGACTGTCCGCAAAGTCCGACTGTGACGCAAGTCTCTATTTGACCTTAGGTCACGCCCAAAATTAGGGAAGTTTTAGATAAAAATTGTATATTCTCGTGAAAAATTGAATCATTTGCGTCAATTTTGCAACTTTGGAATGGAGTTACGCTCCTTCGTACGGGCAGCGACGATTTTGCACCCGGCAAAATAAAAAAAAGTCACCGGGGTCCGGCATCTTCGGATCTAATCGACCGCAAATATTGTTGCCCGCCGTTAGGGTCGAAAGTAAAGGGTATATTTTTCCTCCCTCCCTTTTTCCCGCCCGGTGTTTTTATTCCCCCCGAAATTAATTTTTGTCTGCGACGGGGGCTCGTTACCTTAGGACGTGACGTGCTAATAGTGTAGTCATCGGGCGAATTTAATCCGCCCCCCGTCTTCCACCCCTTCCCACCCCCCGACGCGACGCGAAGGGGTCCCCGCGGAACCCTCCCCCGGTCTTTTTTACCCCGACGAGCGACCGCCGCCAACGGGAAAGGTATCCGCTCGGGGCAATTCCCTCCCCCTTTCACCTTTCTTCCCCCCGGCCACTCTCTGGGGTGGCATTTTGTGTTTGTCATATCCGAGTGCCCCCATCCCACCCCCCGTCTTTCTCTTTGTTCTCGGCCCGGAATTGAGTCTTAAACGGAGACATGTATCATAGGGAAATTGAGCCTGTCCTCGTTGAATTTGAATCATTTTTATAGAGGAAAAACTTCGGTTGGTATACAATCTATGAAACTTTTTGGTTTCAACTCAGTTCGAAGATGGTATAGTCATCAGATCGTCACCTTCCAGGCAAAGTATCACAAGCGCCATGCGACGTTTAAAAGTTTCCACCGCTAATTTATTTTTTTACAGAGAAATAGTTGGTTGTAGTTGTCCGAAAATTTCACTGAATTTTTTTTCGTGCTGCCCATAAAATTCAGTGAAATTTTCGAACAGATTCGACCAATAATTTCTATGTAAAAAAATAAAATGGCGGCGAAAATTTTTAAACGTCGCATGGCGCTTGTGATACTTTGCCTGGAAGGTGACGAGATAGTGCAATTATTCTGATGAAAACAGACTTTTTCAATTTTGGGAATGTTTCCTAAAATTTGACACGAGTAGGTTTTTTTTTTTTTTCTTTTTCCTTCTCATCTGAAAAAGTTATCTTGAATTCAGGTATAAATCTAGGGTTCATGTCAGGATTATCAAATTATTTTTTTTTTATTTAAAGGAAAATAAACGAAATTTTGTTTCTAGAAAAACTAGAAAAGTTTGATCATGTCTCTCTGAATAAACAAACCCATTTCATTCAATATTTCTGACTCGTTCTCTTCTTGGATCATCCTTATAGAGAAATTTATAGACATGTAAATGCAAGTAAAAAAAAACGAACATTTAGAGGATCAAACATCTTGTACTCCCTTCTAGGGAGGAACGCCGTTCGAGCCTTCGGATGTTGCCACATTTCTTCCGTTAAAACGTTTATTTTCGAGGGAAAAAAATGTATACGTCTGTCACACGTGTCACTCGAAGTTTTAAGGGAATAATACGCTCCAGAAAGAAACGCACTCCAGATTTCACATCGCATTTCTATCAGTGGGATGGATTTTTCCAATTTATGTCAAAAACGACTTATCCACCTTTGAATTTCCTTTGCAAGTAGGTGTTTTGTCCGCACTGAAAAAAAATACTCGGCGTTTTTACCAAGGTCCGTTGGTACCTTTACCATCTCACTTTTTTTTACCAATTATTGGTAATTTTACCAGGACAGACCGGTGAGCATACCTAAAAACCGGTATTTTTACTGTTTTTTCAGGTAAGAATACCACTTTCATTGGTAATCAATTCCCGGTAACTTTGCCATTTTAGCTCGGTAATTCTACCACAGTTGATAAAAAATATTGGCGTTTTTACCAAGGTCCAGTAAAATTACCAAGAGAGTTCAATAATTTTACCGAGATTCCTCGGTAAACTTACCGATTCCATAAATGGTAATTTTACCAAGAAAAAACTGGGCTCAAATAGAACCCTGAATTCTTGGTAATTCTACCCTTTTATTAGTAAATACACCAAAATTTTTTTTTCAGTGCAGTGGGATGAATTTTTTCAATTTATGTCAAAAAACGACTTATCTACCTTTGAATTTCCTTTGCAAGTAGGTGTTTTGTCCGCGCATTCGGGTCCTTATTGCTACTCTGCATCCGAGTGATGTCAACTGCGCGGAAGGTAAAGGATTCGGGGGTCGCGGCGGTGATCGAGGGAGAAACAAGAGGGATTAGTCGCTGGCTATGGCCGTGGGTGCCTGAATTGCCTGATGGTTTGATCCCAAATGCCCACGACCTGAGCTTAGGGTGAGCAAATCAAGTTGTCTAAGCCAGCAATTAGGATGAACTCGACGCACATGCGGTCGGGTTTCCCAATAGTGTCACTGTTCTCTTGTAGCAAAGAAAGTTGGAGATAACGATCCTGAAATTGAAAATAGTTGGATATAGTTTTTGGTAACTACAAATAGTTATAAGGTATGCCTTATAAAATGGAATATAATAAAAAAATAAATGCCTATTATAAATGGATTACATTTTGCAAAAAGAAACCACGAGTTTCCCAACTACGCTGAGATTGTGCAATTTTTTTATATCTTGTAAATATTAACTGATCATCTGAACATGTTTTATCTTTACTTCCAATAAACTATAATCTCAAGATGAAAATCACCTATGTAAATTTAATTTTTTGCGTGATTTCAGTATTTTTATCGCAGCAAATTGTGATAATTGTAAGTAGCACAATCTTAGCGACGTCGGATTGCTCTTCGTTCCTTTTTGCAAAATGCAGTCCAAATATCAATAGATGTTCCTCCAAGGATTTCATATTGTCTAGAAATATTTATCGCCATAAATAATGACTCTTTCATTATTTTGTATCAGAGGAATATTAGTCGATCTCTCCTTCGATAGTCAAAGCTATTAATAGTTCGTAGGCACCAGTGGCGGAAAATGGCATCTAGCGAAGATTCCCACTAAATGATATACACATTTATTTTAACACACAAGATTTTAATCATTGGATTTATGATTAAAAATAGTTATATAATGGCTATTTTTTTTGGCAAAAAATAAATATTATGTATCACATGAGTGTATCTCAAAAGTATCAAACATCCACAATTTCTTATCAGTTATATAGCCATGAACTAGCATGTAAATAATCTATAAATATTCCATTTATGTTAATTTTTTAAAGAGTGTTGCTACTAGGGTACTTGAAATTTCCGAATGATGTCAAAGCCCATATGCAACAATTCGTACTCCGTGGTCGTCCTTGTTGCATAGACATTAAATTGAAGGCGCACTGCTAAACGGCAGAATTGACTTGCCATGCAACTATATTCGTGCTCCGTGGTCGTCCTTGTTGCATAAACAAAAAATTGAAGGCGCACTGCTAAACGGCAGAATTGACTTGCCATGCAACTATATTCGTACTCCGTGGTCGTCCTTGTTGCATGAACAAAAAATTGAAGGCGCACTGCTATACGGCAGAATTGACCTGTTCATGAAAGTACTGGAGATACACTGACTGTTCAACTGTCACATCTTGGAACCCATCGACCCCCATGTGTGACAAGACCCCGAGCCGGCAAAGGCGGCAGGGGCGCGGATACGAAACGGATGCGTCGCCGTATTGCGGGTTGCGTTCCCGCCCGAGCCAGGAGATTACAAGATGTTGAGCCGGCTTTCGAACCGTTGGGAGGAGGGGGGCGGTGCGGACCCCGGCTCTCGAGCGTCCATCGGCATCGGCCCGCACGAATTTCATCTGTGATCGAAATATAATTTACATAGATAGCGGGATATCAATGATTCATAGTGGCACACGTCATTTCAATTACCGAAAGCTTATTAAATCAATAGGGCCCGGCTCATCTCGCCGTATCTGCTCCGGCCAGATCGCCCGGCCCGTAGTTAATTACTTAGCTTGTCCACCCCCTACCCCCCTTACTTTTACCCCCGCCCCCTCCGGTTCTGCGGGTTGTGTCACTTCAGTGTGCATGCATCAAGAACGCCCCCCTCCCATTTCGGGTCGACGCACCTGATAAGTAATAACGGTGGCTAATGGTCGGCCCGGCCTAGGCGAGGGGGGCTTTGATAATCACTCCGAGGCCGCTAGGGTTGCCGCGTCTGGGGGATTTCTCCCGTCTCTGGGGGCTCGAATACTCGATTCCGGATTTTCGACTGTGTCCGGAGTTGCTCGAGGATTAGAGCCACAAGGAAGAAGCTTACCGAGATGGCACGCAGTGGAACGAGTTAATGGAAGAGGTCGAGCATGTAATTTTGGGCTAAAATATCAAATTATGATGTTTATTTCGTCACAAATTCGATTCAAGGGATGTCTCAGAAAAAAAAATTCTTACAAAAAAACCAATGAAACCACTTCTAAACTTCTTCGTTTCATATTTTCGAAAATATAAGCTTTAAGTTTCCAGATATTGTCTGACTTCTCTTAGAGTCCCTATATACTGAGAGTCAAGACAACACCCCCTCATGGAGTCACAAACGGGAATAAAGATTACACACATTGAACGTTCTTCGTAATCTTTGATCGGCCCATTCTCAAATTCTTTTCTCCGTTCCTTCTCTCATTCCGTTTGTTCCTTGCCGAGTCCGTAATTCCCCGGTCCATTCCAGATTATAATCTTTGCAATCGGCAAAAATGTAATCTTTATTTCCGTTTGTGACACTGTGGAGGCGTAAAATACGGGAACCAATCAGAAATGGATTCACATTGTCTTGCTTCTCAGTATAAAGGGACTCTAAGCTTACCGAGATGGCACGCGGTGGAACGAGTTAATGGAAGAGGTCGAGCATGTAATTTTGGGCTAAAATTTCAAATTATGGTGTTTATTTCGTCACAAATTCAATTTCAAGGGATGTCTCTGAAAAAAAATCTTACAAAAAAACCGACGAAGCCACTTTTAAACTTCTTTATTTCATATTTTCGAAAATATAAGCTTTAAGTTTCCAGATATTGTCTGACTTCTCCTATACTGACTCGGTCCAGTGTGCTGCGTATCAAAGTTTCCGTCGTGGGTAATCGAAGTTTATAGTTATAGAAATTGAGCTTTGGTTCAGATAACCAAGGTCTCTGCTAAAAATGACGGGTAAGAACTGCGGAATGATCATTGGAATCGATGGACAAAGCGATAGACTAAAGAGAGAGAGAGATAATTGAGCGATTCTGCTGGTGAAAGCGGGTGGTTGCAATGGAGGAAGGAAGTAAGTAACAGATCGACTAGTGGAACCTATCGTTCGTCCACTATCTTCCCCGTTTAGTTGTAGATCCGGGGGGGGGGGGCATGGTGGCATTCCCTCTCCCGGGCCAAAATAGGAAACAAGAGGGAAAGGGGAAAGAAGAGGGAGAGAGAAAGCTCCTCAAAATTTAAGGGATCGGTTTTAAGACTGAACTATGATTACCAAACCGAAGGTTACCTAATGCCGCAGAAATTAAAGCCACATACTAAAGTAAAATTATATCAATAGAAGTATTATTTGGACTGCGTTAAGCAGAAAGGAACTAAACCACATCAGCTATTGCCAAATTTAATTGGGCAATTTCATTTTTTACATGAAAATGATTGTGCGGATTTTCGTGCAAATTTGAGTGGATTTTCTCCTTAGTACAAAGCAAATTCCTTAAAATTTTCAGAGGAATCCACGCAAACGGTCTCTGGTAAAAAAATATATTACCCTGTCAAATTTGGCAATAGCTGATGTGGCTTGGTTCCTTTCTGTTAAACGCGGTTCATGTATCAATGTTCAACTTCAAAGTATTGTACAAATGTATGCTAAAACAGCTTGAAATTAAATCCTAATGGGACTATTTTTTTTTTTAAATTACGGGGGGCCCCCTGGACCCTCCTTGCTCCGCGCGGGGGGGACAGGGACAGGGACAGGGACACCCACAGACCCCCCAGTCGACATCAGCAAATGCCCCCCCCCCGACTCACTATGGATCTGCCACTGTCCCCGTAAGTCTATAAAAACCACCCGTTTCGACCGATAGCTAATCGCACCATTTTCCTTTTTGTCCTCAAGTGTCTTCAGGGGCCTTCAAGTGTCTTTTGTCTTCCTTTTGATGCTTTGTTTATCAATTCCAATAATCAGCACGCTGGTCAAGAATTCTGATGGTATCGGTTAGATCTCTAGTAATGTTAGTCGAATCCCTCT
Source organism: Bemisia tabaci (assembly GCF_001854935.1). Classification (NCBI taxonomy): domain Eukaryota; kingdom Metazoa; phylum Arthropoda; class Insecta; order Hemiptera; family Aleyrodidae; genus Bemisia; species Bemisia tabaci. The sequence continues at coordinate 2,178,207 of NW_017547167.1, forward strand.
CTACTCGCACTGAAAATAAGCTCCGACCGTGGAAGACTTACGGGCTAAATAGACATACCGTCCGCGTTCCGGGCGTAGCAACACCCGGGTCATTATTCGAAGCTACGGCTCCAGCACCCGGAACTTTCGGCCTCTAAGCCCGGAGCGGACGGTATGTCTATACAGCTCGTAACTGTTTTATTCAGTATATGCGAATAAAAACTCTGTGCCTCACTGAAAAAAAAATCTCGGTGTATTTACTGAGAAAAGGGTAAAATTACCAAGAATTCAGGGTTCTATTTGATCTCAGTTATTTCTTGGTAAAATTACCATTTATGGAATTGGTAATTTTACCGAGAAATCTCTGTAAAATTATTGACTTTCTCGGTAATTTTACTGGACCCCGGTAAAAACGCCAATATTTTTTTATCGACCGTGGTAGAATTACCGAGACAAAATGGCAAAGTTACCGGGAATTGATTGCCAATAAAAGTGGTATTCTTACCTGAAAAAACAGTAAAAATACCGGTTTTTAGGTAAGCTTACCAGTCTGTCTTGGTAAAATTACCAATAATTGGTAAAAAAGTGAGATGGTAAAGGTACCAACGGACCTTGGTGAAAACGCCGAGAATTTTTTTTCAGTGCTTGTCCGGTTGTCCTATCACAAAATGTCTGGAACCATACTCAATATTTAATTTAGCCTACGCTGATTTCGATGTATGAAATGAGGAATACATCGGGAAATATACATTTTAAGGGTCTACACAAGAGCTTTACGAGTGAAAAAAGAAGAAGAGTTAATGCGAGATTTAGCCTCCTCACGTCCATTTCGAGGCAATGCTTTAAAAAATCAGAACTTTCGACCAAGGCACCGCGACGCGAAGAAAACAACCTTGCTCTCGCTTTGTAACAGCTTTTCTTGTCCGTAACAACTTTTTCCGAGCAACTTCTACCGCAACGAAAAATGAAGCAGAGGCGGGGGCGGGGGAAAAAGATAAAAACAACATTCGAAAGGTTTTTTGGAACTTGGAGAAGGCAAGCGCGTTAGATTAATATTGGAGTCAAAACTTTGCAGTGTTGCCACTTCGAGTGGTATACATGGAGATATTCTCGGCTGCGCGGGGTTTGGTGGAATTTTGAAGGGTTGGCAGCGCGAGGTCACAATGCGCAAGAGTGTTGTCAGATTTAACATGCAAATTGTTTTATGTAATCTTCCTTCAACGAACCATGTCGTACCTCTTAGCCCCCAAATAGTGAGCCTGCAAAACGCGCATCGATTGGCCGATTATCGACGGTGGAAGGAAGGTGAAAACACAAGTTGGAGTATGGCTTTAAATCAACTTTATTTTTCTATAAACAGGATGGTAGAGTAGTGCTGAGCTGGGTACACATTATTCTGTGGGGCAATCAAGGCCGAAGAATTCCAAAAATTTCATCAGATTTAAAAATTTACTATTGCTTACAGTTTGGGCTACATTTTTAGTGTGTGGTTTTTTTCTTCCGATGAAGGTATACTATGCATATCTTATCATAGAAACACAATACATGCCACTAATTATCGTGTTGGGGTGTAAAATATATAGAGATATAGCTAGAAATAGTCGTTTATATTGAAAATTGTTGTCGAAAGGAGCCTTCCTCAGAAAGGGAGCTGTCTGTGAAGTAACTAGGGAGTCAATTCTATAGGGAGAGTATGGACATGTCGAAATATAGAGCTCTTAGGGCCTAGGGCTTTATTAGGCCATGCTTTTCTTGTAAAAAAAAAGCACTTAAAAAATGTTGCTGCAAACCTATACATTCAAATGTTGAACTAAGATGACCTACAATGTTTATAAATGAGCGTCTTTTCTCAAAATTGAGGAATTTTTTATGAAAAACAAAACATAATACGTGCTGTAATAATAGTTTAAGCTACGAGTAGTAATAACCATAATATTAAGTAATTCTGGGTCATTTGAGTTCACAGCTCTTGATAAAAAATGCATTTTCTGAAATTTTGTGAGTATTGTTCTTCCAATTTTTCACAGAATTATGTTTGCTTTTCAATCTAAATTATCTGAAAATTTAAAGGGAAAATATTCATAACTTTCTTTCGAAATAAATATTTCATCGGGGGCAATCTGACAACGCTCCGCACTGAAAAAAAATTGTCGGCGTCTTTACCAAGGTCCGTTGGTACCTTTATTTTCTCACTGTTTTTACCAATTATTGGTAGTTTTACCAAAACAGAATAGTAAGTTTATCTAAAAACTTGTAATTTTACTGTTTATTTTTTCAGGTAAGAATACCACTTTTATTGGTAATCAATTCCCGGTAACTTTGCCATTTTATCTCGGTAACTCTATCACAGTCGATAAAAAATATTGGCGTTTTTAGCAAGGTCCAGTAAAATTACCGAGAAAGTTCAACGATTTTACCGAGATTTCTCGGTAAAATTACCAATTCCATAAATGGCAATTTTACCAAGAAAAAACTGGGATGAAATAGAACCCTGAGTTCTTGGTAATTTTACCCTTCTCTTAGTAAATACACCGAGATTTTTTTTTTTTCAGTGTTATTGTTCTTCCAATTTTTCTCACAATAATGTTCGCTTTTCAATCTAAATTATCTGCAAATTTAAAGGGAAGATATTCATAACTTTCCTTCGAAATAAATATTTCATCGGGGGCAATCTGACAACGCTCCGATGTTCATATGACGTTTTTCCTTAGCGCGCAAGGACAGGAAAACGACGGGTTTACAGGAGAGATCCGGCAGCCCGGGAAGCATGCACACGCGGATATAGTTAGAGGCAGAAGACGGGGGGCGGGGAGGGGGCGTTCCGCGGGGAATTAAACGGTGGGGTCCCCAGGGTCCCCGGCGCGCATGGCCGAGGCAAAGCGAGGGAATTATTTCCATTTTAGCGAGGAAGTTTAGCCGCCGAGGCGAAGGCAATAGCTCCTCTAACGAGTAACGGGAACCCCGGAGGAGCGGCGGCGGGTCCCTCGGGAATTTTCGTTTGCTGTCTTGGAGAACTCAAGACTGAGTCCCCGGGGACACCCCCGGACTACTTTCCCTGATGACAGCCTGAGCGAAGCTGACGCGAACGCGACGCAGCCTAGTTTTTCCTCCGCTTCTCTCTTCGGGCTCGGGATAGCTTTTCCCTTAACGCGCTTTCCCTGTATTTTTCCGAGGAGTAATCCTTTTACGGACGCCCGGCCAGCGAGTATGCTACCGTGCTAAGGAAAAACGCCGTATGAACCTTCAGGCGTTGCCAAATTTCTCCTGGTAAAACACGAATTTTCGAGCAAATGTATGGTTATTTTTCTTCCAATTTTTCAGATAAGTTTGTTCGCAATTTCACTTGAAGTTCCTAAAAATTTCGAAGAAAAATATTCATAAATCTCCTTGAAAATGAAAAGTTTATTGGAGTAAATTTGGCAACTCTCGAGTGTTCTTACGGCGTTTTTCCCTAGCACGGCCGTATGGGATCCAACTCTGGATTGCACGTTCACGTGGGCACGATTCGTCGTTTCTTAGTCAAAAGAACGTAATTGAATTTTGACGTTGCGAAATTCCACTTAAAAATTGAATTTTTTCCAAGAAACTGTTGGTTATTTCTTACTGAACATTTCCCTGGTTCTCTCTTTAATTGCGCGCAAAAATCGGTCAAATTTTAGACAAAAATTGCACAAAATGATTGCGCTGGACGCACGAGGCATTTAGAGAGAAAGTTTGACCGCGTTAAGCAGAAAGGAACCAAGCCATATCAGCTAATGCCAAATTTCATTGGGCAATTTAGTTTCATTCATGAAAACGGTTGTGCGGATGTTTGTGGAAATTTTAGTTAATTTTCTACATAGTGCGGAGCAAAGGCCTTAAAATTTAAAAAAAAAAAATCCGCACAAACGTTCTCGTGTGAAAATTTAAATTGCTAATAGTTAAATTTGGTAATAGCTTATGTGACTTGGTTCCTTTCTGCTAAACGCGGCCCAGTTTGTAGTGTAGCCAACGTGCACACTTAACGAGCATGCAGAGAAAGTGTTTACTTTTTTTTAATGCCCGACTTCCCTACAGAAAAACAACTGAACAGAACCACTCATTTACACAAGAAGAAAATTGAACCGGGCATAATCAATTTTGTCACTTTCGCTCTGTCCCGGCAAGGAACACGCTTTATTTTCCTCCTTGCATGTTTCTTATTCTGTCGAGTGCGCCTTCAATAACTGTGGTGGCAATATCAGCTACTTTGGAGCTCGAATAGTTGCGTGCAGTAGTTTTGTCACTTTCACTCCGTCTTGCCTCACAAAATGGATTATTCCGTGAAAGATCGGGAGCTATTGGATAAATGGGGAATCATTTGATAAATGGGATCATTTGGATAGATCAGGAAACACATGAATAGATCAGAGTACACTGGAAAAAAAACACATTGGATCTAGCAGAGTTCAGACTCTTGAAAACATCGACAAGAAAAAGTACTCTTGATTCAATCAGAATCTAGCTTAAATCAAGAACCAAGCCTCTTAATTTAAGCGGATTTCGTTTTGATTCAAGCAAAAATCCGATGGAATCAAGAGTATTTTTTCTTGTCAATGTTTTTAAGAGTCTGGACTCTAGATCCAATGTGTATTATTTTTTCCAGTGTACATTCTGATAGATTGGGATAAACCGGGATGGAGCGGGATGGTTTCCGATAAAAATAGAATGAATCGAAATAAAACGGGATAGGTTTGTTATGTTTGATGTGTTTAATGATGTATATTTCGGGAATAATCACAGGATATCTACATTGAAACAATCCGAACATAACATACACACATCAAACCCCAAAAATACAACAAATACATCAAACACTGCAGCAAACACTTCAAACATATCAAAAACAACAGATCCATTCCGTTTCATCCCTGAATAATCCTGAAACTAGTCTCTTGGTGCTCCCAGCTCTGAATTGGACTTATTTATGCTAAAATGAACTATATGTATATGGTTTGCATGCGACGTAGCTCCTTTTAGCATAAATATGGTCAATTAGAAACTGTAGCATGCAGCCCCTCTGATTATCATTTTTTAAAGCTAACGGATAAGAGACAAAATTCTCCTTCAATTTTGTGGTTATGCAATTTTCCCTACCTAGAAGTTGATATAGTTGTATCACGTACGCGCATATCATCCCATCTAGCTTTTCTACTCTATTTACCTTTATAGCCGTATTGAATGAGAATTTTTATTAGTCTTGTACATCGTTCCACCAGGAAAGATGTGAATTTCCGTCCCGTCGTGTGTCATAAACTGCAGTTGCAATATGGGTAATGCCACGATTTTCCACCATTCAACTCAAAATCAAAATTCAGCGAATGGGCTGTGAAACTAGGAATTTCTGGTTGTTTGTGAGCAAATGCAGAGATCCAGCCTCGAACGCCTATCGGTTCCTGAACGTTGCGGTCATTGGCGGATCCAGCAAATTGGCAACATTTTTTTTCTCCATTTAAACCAATGGAAATGTATCGATTCTTTGAGGGGCCAGGTGCTCCGACTTTAATCGATTATTTACCATAGATTTTAATGGTGGAAATCCGGTGTTGCTAGATTGTTGGATCCACTTATCTGGTTTAGGTTTCCTTTCAGACACCTGTATCGTGCGTGCAATACAACTTCTGAGCTTAGTCAGTGTCCTACAGTAATGAAAAGAAGAAACTGTTATTTTTCACGCAGAAACGTCCCCACTTAAAATTTTTGAGCAATTTTAGGATCATAATAGACCTTTATTGCGTAAACGTCTGTCCTGCGCACCCTCTTCCGAACTCGTCATCAGTGGCGTGGCGTGAATTGCGATGTATCGATTTTTATGCCATTTAAACCTATGGTAAAGAATCGATTATTGAGGTGTTCGCTGCGAACGCCCTGTATATCGATCCTTTTCCATAGGTTTAAATGACGTACCAATCGATACATCGCCATTCACGCCACGCCACTGCTCACCATCAGTGGTGTCAGTGGCGATACTGATAATTTGGCAGCGCTAATTTCATAGCAATATCGATTTTAGGTGAATCAGTCCCCTTCATCTAGGATCGATTATTTTACTTACGTTTACATAGAGGGAACACAGTGTTGCCAGCCGGAAGTCAGGAACATAACAGGAAGTCTGCTATATCGGAAACTGAGAAACTGAGACAGGCGTTTTTGCAGTTTCACCATCGATATGCGCAAGTGTATGTGTTTCTTCGTCAAATATTCCCGGAAAAAAAGTTTTCAGCCAAAAGTTTCCGAAAAATTTTCCGGGAAAGTTTCCGTTTTGGACTGTGGGAAAGTTCCCTTTTAGACCCCTATTTATGCCTTCCGATTTATTTTCTGTGTCTGTGTCAATAAGGACTCCTCTCACATTGCAACACTGCTCGAAAACATGGGCAGAAAGGGTGATGAGCTGGACGGTGGTATAATAATTTGCCGCGCTGCGCCGCGTCGATCCGGTCGCCTCGGTCACTGGTGTCCGTCTGTCCACTGCGCGGTTGCCATGCATGGCTTAAAATACCTGAATTTCAATCACACGTCTATTAAATTTCACATTCTCCCGGCAACAGGGGTCCATTGGGGCTTGATTTCACTCGAGCTAATGGCCACCGTGTGTTATCAATGTCTGAGGGCCTCTCGAGACTTGGCTTAGGCCTCCAGTGCGCTGTACATTATATATACACACCCACACATACACTTAAGGTCGCATCTACACACCAACACGTACGCACACACCGTGGGGTGAGCTTGTGTGCGTGTGGGGTTATGTAACCATAGAGACAGTTCGGCTCGGTACCGAATCGACGGAGTGACAGAGTTTTCAGCACGTCCATCAAAACGACATAAATGTCGGACTGCCGATACATCTCGTCGATTTTGACCCTGTATCGATAGGTATCAAATATCGAACGATTAAAACAATGTTGTCAAGTTTTAAGAATTAATTATCTATTTTTCCTTCGCTTGGATCAATCAATGTACTGATAGACTGATTGCATTCCGCGATACCTAGTTTTTTGTCTTGCAGCGTATCTCATTTAGAAAAATTTGTAGAATCTGCGAATTTTCTCTGGACTTTAGAATATACTCGCTAAATTTCAAGAGAAAACATCGCATACTTTTTTTGTAAAAAATGAGACGAAATTAGGCAACATGGGAGGTAATTAGACGGATTCTGCTTAAAATCGTCAAATTATTGTAGCAAATGTTGAATCTCGTTTTTATTTGAAGGTTATAACAGGCGAGGCAATTTAGTGAAATTTTCATAATGCTATGAAATACAGTTTTTAGTGTGAAAAATTACCATTTATTTAGCATCAGTCGCGAGATGGCTTTTTTCTGCTGTTAGGATACGTCGCAGGTAATCAGCAATATCCTGCAATGTGTAAGCCTCTAATGATAAATAGATTGAGTATACCATTCAGAAATGAAGGAGCAAGATTAGAGTACTGATTATTATTCTCCTTTAATTGGTATAGGAGCTATTTCCTCCATACAATTTTTTTAGTAAGTAGCACACTCATAAAATTGTTTAGTGAAATCCACGACCTTAGTCGGGCCTAGGTAAAACCGGCAAAAGTAATAAACTTTGCTAAAAAGTTTAGAATATCACGAAGAAATGAAGAGGCTACAAGATTTTAAAAGCAACCAGTTAAAGCTCCACTGTGTCGTTAGTAAAATACGAAACGCTAAAAATCGGAAATGAAACGAGATCGATCATCGAGAGACGATGAGGATGTACGTAAGACTTGCCCGATGCTTCACAGCGCCTCTGTAATGGTTGGCGAACCGTAAGGCGCGACATGCAACTATTCGAACGTCAAGGAGCGCGTGGAGTATAACCACAAAGTGGAAGGCGCGACGGCTATCAGTCACTTCAAGCTATATTCTCCGCTTCAAGGCAGTCTCTCATTCAATGACACTCTACTTGAGGTATCAAGTTCTGTAAAACAAACGTGGACTTTAAATTCTGACTGAACGCTCCTCCTTCCAAGGGATTTATTTTATACAAATATCATTAAATTTCTTGGAATGCAATTTTGACTTGTCAAAGTTCATTCAATTTCCGCATCAAATGAAATTCGATTCAACGGTTTTGTTTTGTATTTTTTGTAACAAATATAATTAAATTTATATGCAGATTGTACCGAACTGTAAGTATCTCTCTTAATTTGGTTTTAATACAAGCATTTTCAGAATTATTGATTTTAGACCATTTGTTTATGCAAGTTTTATTGCGATCTTTAGCAACAACACTTGAGCCGCCTGCGACGTATATACAAAGTTGACTTTCATTCTTACAAAGGTGCAACGATTTGTGTTCACTTTTCCTGGGAAACTTGTCAAAAATGATACGAGTAGATCAAATCTTATACCTTCTAAAAAATTGTGGTTATCTTTTCCTGAATGTAAACCTACGTTTGAAGTCTCTGGGTGAAGAAGGCTGGGAAAGTTTTAATTTCTTCGAGAGATAAAAGAGATAAATATATAGCCAAACTGTGTCGTGCAAAGTTTTATTCAAATTAAACTATGCAAAAATGTTGACCCCGAAAACTCAATTTTCACCTCGGCAATATGAGTCAAGTTTCGATGCTTTAAATTCACTGAAAATGCCTCTGCGGACTAAGGCTCCTTCATCTGAGTATAGTTATAATTATTATTCGATAGTGCGCGCGGCACTAGCGGACAGGAAATATTCCATCAATCGCTGTATGAACTAATGAAAGCCGATTATACACTTGCAACACTGTTTATATATGATAGAATTTCAGTCTCCCCGCAGATACATTTAAATGGAAGGAAGCGATGTACCGTGCGAGTGTTTAGGGTCCGCGAGGCTGAAAAGCAAGATTGAGCCGAAAATTGACTCTTTTAACGGCCCTCACTTGAATTGAAATTAGTCACTGCTCAACTTTTATTTGAACAAACTTTTTAACCTTACGATTCCGCAGATTCAAATAGATCTGTGATCCCGCTTATCGATTTTAATAATCTACTTTTCACTTTTGTCGCTTGGACTTCATTTTGCAATTAGGAACTACCGTCTGTGGTTCGTTCAAGAAATCACCTATCTGCAAAGGAATACCAAAGGTATAAGGTACATATGGAACATAAGGAACTGCTGCTTCTAGTTCATCTATCAAAGCCTCTGCACATGAGGAAAATAAAGGCACACATGTTGTTCCTTCTTTACTTTTGTTTCAGCTGAGGATAAGCGTAATTGACCCTGAGGCGTATCGTCCTGGTTGTGTGTGTGTGTTTTTTTTTTTATTTTTTATTTTGTACTTTAGCCTTATTGAGACCAAATTCAAGGGTATATACCCTGTATTTTATCGCTGAACTGTTTATTTTCCTATCATATTAATTTTTCTTTAAAAAAGCTGTAAAAATGCCTCCAAAGTGGATCTCTTAAAAGGCCTGAAAAATGACTCATCAAAAAGTATCTCTCGCAGCCACAAATTGGAATTCTCCACAGGGTAGAAGGGGGGCAAGTGATGCAGGAGAGGGTGAGAAAATAGCGGGTCGAAAATGAATTAAAATGTCTTAACTAGAATCAATTATTTGCATGAAGATGTTCAAGGGCACATACCCTGCATTTTGTCGGTAAGCTGTTGATTTTTCTATCACATTGATTGAATAGAAGGCCGTAAAAAGGCCACCAAAGTGGATCCCTTAAAAAGGCCTGAAAAATGACTCCTCAAAAAATACCTCTCACAGCCACCAGATTGGACTTCTCCACGGGGTAGGAGGGGGAAAGTGTTGCAGGTGGGGTTGAGAAAATAGCGGGTCGCAAATGAAATTAAAATTTCTTAACTATACTAAATTATTCGCATGAAGCGGCACCACCGTAAATGTTTCAGTTTTTGGGCCGTCGCGATTATCGGCGTTTAGATAATTAAAATAATTTGCCCCGCGTTCCCCCACCCCCTCCCCCTCCCCGCGCGGAAAAAGCCCCGCGCCGTTTCCGCGTTCCGCCGAGGGCCGCCGATCGGACCCTCGAATTCATTATTTCGCCCCCACCCCACCCCATTCCCCTCCACCCCTCTCGGTGCATTTGTCGTTCTCATTAGTTTTATGGTTTTACAATCTTGCGTCGGTGTAATTGTTTGCCGCAGCGGCCGGACCCTGTTTTTCCGGAACCACCTGCGGTTTGTCCTCTCGGGCCGCCCCGCTGCAGTGGGCAGTGGCCGTAATTGTATTATTTGCCTCGCTTATTCCTTCCGTTCGGATACTGATTTTGAACTTTCGTTTGCACCCGCTGCGGTTTCGACCTTTCGGGAGTCGAGAAAGGCGCAAATGGACGCTCCCGAGAAAAATTATCGGGAGACTATTGCCGAAACACGATCAGGATGGAAGTGAATGCAGGGGATCTAAAGTCGAAGCCCTACTAAGTTGCGTTTCTGGCAGGCCAAATGAAATCGTAAACTACAAATTTATGCAATGAAACTAATCCATAAAGTTTAGCAGTGTGCGCAGTGGTGATTTAAGAATGGAGCTCTTGCATATATGTGAGGGACGTGCGATTTAGGTACCTATCCTCACGTAAAATTGTGCAAGAAACACGATGGTGCCACTGGTTTGTTTTGCAATAAACTCCCAAGCTCAAAAAAAGCTCCTTTAGTTCATTCCCACGCTACGTTGAGAGTCCATCTTCATATCAAACAAACTCTCTACGCAAAGATAGGGAGCAAATATATTAGCAGGGTTGCCGCGATTTCAGTCTTGGACTGCCAAAACAAAGGGGCAACCCTCCTAATGTATTTACTCCCTATCTTTGCATGGAGAGTTTGTCTTGATATAGAGGTGGACCCTGAGCGTAACGTAGAACCCCCCCCCCCCCATTACGGTCTCAACTTTGATAGCTTTTTAGAGCTTTGGGGTTGCTTTCAGAAGAACCAGCTGCACCATCGTATTTTTTGCAAAGTTTTACGTCAGGAAAAGTACTTAATCCCAAATCTCTCAAAATCATATGTAGCCCCGGTTTAATTTCACACGGTTTGACCGGTTCAAAAACAACCACGGAAAAAAGAGCACGGGGCTCTTTGATGATAGGACATTTCCAATTGAGTGTGGTAGTACCCCAATAGAATGGGTTACTAACCCAAATGTCGCGGTACTACCCCAACTTGAGCTGCGATACTACTACAATCAATTGAAAATATCCATATCATCCAAAAATTGGGGCGGTGCCACAATTGAACCGATTATTTTCCAAATCACGTAAGCAGCAAAATTGCGAATGCGAGAAAAACTAGAAAAAAATTTTATTCGCTTTGATGACAATCTTCGAATTCCAAAAAATGTATGTTCTTTTAGAGGGCTATTTTGAAATCAGACATGATTGATTCTACCAGAGACAACGAAGAAAAAACCACCCCTCTATCACGAAAATATAGATTGGCGCTTACGTTATTTGGAAAAAAACCGGTTCACTTTTAGGAGATAATCCCAAACATTTTTATTCCGTAACGGGAACAACACATCGATGAGCGAGCGGAAAAGGAAAATTTCGCGAGCACCCGAACCCCCCGCGAAAAAACCCGTCGATTATTCGAGAGCAGACGGGGGAGTCGAGCGGAGGCGAAATAAATTACGAAGATAAGACAAGGTAGAGGAAAGATTAAAGCCGCGTCTAGTGCTTGCGTCTTGGTTAAAAGTTGCGAAAAAATAGTCGGGACGGAGCGCGAGGCTACACTGCCGTGCTAAGGAAAAACGCCGTATGAGCATTCGAGAGTTGCCAAATTTCCTTTGCTGAAATGTTGATTTATGAGAAAAATTATGAATATTTTTCCTTGAAAATTTCAGGAACTTTAGATTAAAATACAAAGAATATTCCCTGAAAAATTGGAAGAAAAATATTCATAAGTTTACCAGGGAATTGGTGTTTTATCGACGGAAATTTGGCAACGCCTGATGGTTCGTACGGCGTTCTTCCTTAGCACGGCAGTACAGGAGAGAGTCCCGGATGCGAAGAGCCAGTGCACGGTGTCACAGAGTGAGTCCCGGGGCGCTCGGTCGCTCAACTCTGGGATTATGATGTATACTCCTGAGGGATCTACCCCGCGCGGCGGCGGCAGTATACCTGCAGAATTTTCAACATTTCTCATTAAATACTCTCCGGCTTGGATCCCATCACATACGTAATTACCCTTGGGAGTTGTCTTTCTTCTAAATAGATCCATCCCTTTCACCCTTTCGCTCCCTCGCTTCGCCGCCGCTCCCCCGCCGGCCTCCCCCCTCGCGTCTCTCCCTCCCCCGCCCGCCCCGCGGCCCCGCGGTCTTAAAAGTAGGAACATAAATTTTACAAAAACTGCAATGCTCCAGCGTCGGAGTCGCGCGTGGCTTTTAGACGCCAGACACCTGCTAACCTTTCGGCGGCTTTTGAAATGTTGATAAACAACGGCCTCACGAATTTGGCCCCCGCGTTATATACGCGCATACGTGATCCGAGCGTGGTGCTGAGGCTGTAGGCCTAGTTTTTTGTGGGGGAAGGTAAACGTATGTGAAAAGGAATCGATGAGAACGAAAATATACCAACTCGGAAAAATGAAAGTAATCAAGACACACACACAAAACTGCACAGTAGATGAAGAAATTAGTCTAAGAAAAATATTTTTGAAGCCGAAACACAAGCGTTTAAGGACATTATAAAATTCCAAGTTGGAACATATGCGCTAACATTCAATGAACTTTATGAAAATCGACCGTCTTCAATTAAAATTGAGCATTTTCGAGTTACCGCATCGGTATCTCTTCGATTTCACTGATTCAAATAGGGACGCTCAACCACCGAAAAAACTAAAATTTATGCGTATCAGATGGATCGAATTTTCAAAAAGGAACCACCGCGATTACAGTTTTTTTTAAAATGGTGCAACTTCTCCGATTATTTTAAAAACACTTGGTACGTGTACAGTATACAAATTTACACAATTATATTTTCCTTTAAAATTAATAATTTTTGGTGGGAAGCCAAAACTAGTTCCTATGCGCAGGGAGATCCGATTTTTTAGATAATTATGGAATAGCAACATTTTTACAAAACTGTAATCGCGCTGGTTTCTTTTTGCTAAATGAGATCCTGATCACATTAATTGAACCGGTAATTGTGAGCTCAATCCTAAATTGTGAGCATTTAATTTGTTTCATCATGAATCCTTAAAAAATGTGGTTTGATTGTACTTTTTTTTTATTGGGTATTCTATTTTCCAGGTGACGACGAAGAAGACGGTTTGGGTTCCGATGTGGACGAGGGTGATAAAGAGAAGTTGAAGAAAGAGAAAAAAGACGATATTCAACGATTTATCAGTGCAATCGGCGAGGACTTGAATGATGGAGGAATAGGTAAGATCAAAATCTTCTACGTCATTTTCATTTAATTTAGATTCATTTGCCCAAGGTTTATTCCCATAGTTTCTTGGTCCAATCGTCACAATAGTGAGAAAATGATTTGTGCTCTCGTATTACTACCGGTTACTATTGAAAGTAAAAGGTGAAACATAATCTTACCCGGAGGCTGTTCAGGCTTTTGCAAAAAAAACGGTAGAATGGCTGAAAAATTCGGAAAGATCTCGGAATTCTTTAAAAACAAACAAACAAAAAAACAGAAGATTCTGAAACGACAGAATTGAAACACGGAGGCACTTAGTTTCACCATCGATATTGTTACCACCGCTTTGCTGTTATGCACTCTCTTTACAGTGATTGACAAGCGCCCTTTGAAACGCCCGCATTTCCGCATATAGGCAAAATGCATTCCTATGAGCTTGAATAGTTGTATCACAGAACAAGGGGCTACTGTGGGTGATCAATGCAAAGAGACGCTCTACTTTGTTATGCATGATCAACTCACAGGAATGACTGAAAAACTGTGAGCCAATAGAGACGATTGATTGAGTACTCGATGACGAGTACTCGTGTATTAATACATTTATTGTTGTTTAAATATTTTGATTAGGAATTATTCAGAAAAAAATGCTGAATGTTTAATTTTAGCGAATCATTTTAGGTATTGGCAGCCAGAGTGTTGTAATTTTATTGTGAGGTGTCAAATATTGGTGAGGTTTTATTGTCTCTCAAATATTGATTTTTGTGGAGCCTTCCCTCCGTTCTTAAAAATGGAAATAAAATTTAGAGAAATAATCCTGGAAGTGAATACCATTTTTACAGACATGTTGAAACGTTTCCCTACTGTTTTCACGACCCGTTCACCGACAAAATGCTCCTCTTAAATTCATAATAAAATCGTTGGAATTAAATAGGCTCCTGCTTGACCAGGGCCGGATTTACTTATTTGCCGCCCATAGGCCATTCGTTTTGGAACATCAATAAAAACCATCAAGTGAACGTGCCAAAGGGGGACCTGGTTGCATAAGACCCGTTTACTCGTGTGGAACACATTTTTTGGGAAAGCCCTGTCAACACTACTAGCAAAAGTTCACGGAAGTCGGCATGAAAGTTAAGTTCTGTAAACCTATCTCTGTGTGGACAAGGCCTTCCATTTATATGAAATGAACGAAAAAATTATGAAAGAACGAACATAAATGTGGTTTAATAAGTTTAACTTCCGCCGCCTTGTCGCGCTAACCGCACTGTGTTTGGCGCAATGCTGGAAGTATTCATGCAGTCTTGTAGGCGCTATGCGATTCACGCCGCCTACTGCTGTCCGCAGCGACCGCATTGTCTTTGACGCAATGCGTGAGGTATTCATGCAGTCTTGAAGGCGCTGATATGTGTTATTTGCCGACCGCCGCGCCGCGCGGAGGGTTTCTCCTTTTCATCTCAAGTTCTCGTCATTATTGCTCTTTGCGCCGCGCCGTTTCAGGCCAAATTCCGTGTTCGGTTTCTCTCTAAGTCTTAACTCGACTACTTAAAAGTGCTGTCTATTGTATTACAGAAAGACGACAAAATTAGACATATACTCTCAGGAAATGAGAGATTTTGTCATCTTTTCTCGTTTGTATTTTTTTTTTTTTTTTTTTTTTTTTTTTTTTTTTTTTTTTTTTCTGAATCCGATTTTTCTTTATAGCTAGTGATATTCAGTGAAAGTTTCGAACAGCTTCGTTGAACAATTTATCTGCAAAAAAAATAAAATGGCGGCAGAAATTTTGAAACTTCGCATGGCTCTTGTGATATTGGCCAGAAGGTGACGATAAGGGATTTTCATCTTAATATACGTTTCCTCTCTTCTTGATTCAAGAGACGGCCAATTCAAGAATATTTTTGCTTACATCAAGTTATTTTTCTCCGGTGAATGGAGCGGTCCCCCAGGGAGAAATTTCCTAAGAAAGGTCATTCATTCCATGAATATTGAAATAGATTTTGTCATTTCGGGGTGCCTCTCTTTGTTAAAGTTCAACCCCGATTCCCCGAAAAGATAAAAGATCCTCGTCGGAGGGCTTTGAAGCTCCCTCTCCCCCCCCTCCTCGGCGGAAACGGAGGAAAGTTCGAATCGAATATTCGGAAAAATAAATAGCGGCAAGTAAATTAAGTCAATAATGATGTAAATAGGCGGACGTATAAATAAACGAGAGGAGGAAAATAAGAGTTGAATTAAACGATAATTGGAATAATTTGATGAACTCGGGCCGGAGCGCGGGGGTGGATCGGGGGGTGGTTCGGGGGGTGGTACCAATGGCGCGACCGGTAATCGGAGCGCCCTCTGGGCAGCCAAGTCGCCCCCGAAACCCACCCTTTCCGTCGCGTCGGCGGGGAGAGCATAGTGACGCCCGAATTTTCGAGATCGAGATTCCTTCAAAAACCGACTCATCTAATTCAAATGGAGTACATTTTGCAAAAAGGAACCAAAAACATTCTAAAGTCGGTAAGATTGCACTACTTACTGCCCCTTCACTGGAAAAAACACATTGGATCTAGAGTCCAGACTCTTAAAAACACGTAAACCTAAAAACACGTATTGAGTTGAACTTATTCATTTTTTTTTTAAAGTTGGAGGCTGGCGCAATACAAGCCTCGACCCCCCTCCCATTGTAAGACCCCGCAAGAAAGGTTTAGACCTATACTGCCTCCTAAAGTAGCTTACGTAAAAGGTCCTTGAACTGCCCCTGGTTTCATTTTCTCATATACCTTCATTTTTTCCTTTAAGGGCCGTTCATGAGATACGTAAAGCTACATTTCGCATGTTCTGACCCCCTCTCCTATCGCAATGCTCTTGCGATGTAATTTTGAGTTCCCCCGTCTTCACAACGTTAGGAGCCGTCCCTAAATTACGTAACGCATTTTACAGCATTTTTGACACCCCCCCCCCCTTGTAACACTTTTGTGACGTGGGTCCCTTACCTTACGTCCTGTGACGTAAAAACAAAACAGCGTAACGCTCTTCTCAACCCCCCTCTCACCTAGAGCGTTACGTAACTATAGGGACAGCCCCTCGCGTATTTTAAGGACGGCCGGTTTACTGTTTTTTTCGGTACCCTGAAGCGTATATTTGTTGACGATCAGTCGAACCAATACCTATGGATCAAACGGTTTCGTAATTTGGTTTATCGCGATCATAATTTTTCGGAACAAAATCGCGACTCACCAGACAGACAGAAGGTGGAATTCTTGCAAAAGTTGGAGCAAAAATATAATCCTATAGCCCTGGATAGACGATCAAATTCCCAAACCAATTCCGATCAAAGTAGCATCAAAGTGTCAGGAGTCATCAGTCTTAAACTCATTGATTTGCCTCATTTTAATATGAAAACTTGGCAGAAATGTTTCCTGAGGCAGGAAATGATGAATGGTGGCACTCCATTCTGATCTTACTTTGAACAAATAAGTGCGGCCCGTCAAAATTTGATGGTAGATGGTGACTATCAGTCATCAGCATGTCTACTTCGTTAGGAATTGGCTCGGAATTTGATCGTCTACCCAGGGCTGACGAAAAGTAGGGTTTAGAAACGACCTGATGAAGATGATGGCATCCGACCAGCATCAATTTCGAAAGTTTAACCTCAAATGTTAACCAACCCGATTATTATCTCGCCGCCATTATCGCGGCATTTTGGCTCGACAGCTCATCAACGAAAATACGCTTCTAGCCTCTTACCCCTCAAAATCAGGGCGATTTCAGGGTTCGACCCTGCAACGTTGGTCCTGAGTAGTCAGTACGGAGGCGAATGTCTCCTTGGGGACCCCTGCCCTCTGTGATTAATGTGGAGTAAAGGCCCGCGGCCCCCAGGCGCCCCCCCGTACCCCCTCGGTCCCCTGATGACTCCGCTCTATTGCATAGCCTAAAGGCCAAATAATCCGCTGGGAGTCGCCGAGACGGGGCCAAGAGAAAACACCCAAAAACTTCTCACGGCGCGGAGATGTGCGACGCTTCCCAACAAGTCTCCATTTTCTTCGGCTCTCTCTCTCGCTCTCTCATTAATCTCGCGGAACCTGGACTCGATCCGCGTTTATCGCTGATTTAATTGTTTTCCCTTCCGGCGCTCTTTTTTTTCGTCGCCCTTCGAATTGAAAGCCATTTTTTCTCCACCTCGCCGCACATCCCGCCCAACACGGAAATATTTTAAAAATATTGCTGAAATATTGTCAAAAACATTTTAACAATATTTTAACAATATCGAAATAATATTGCTGCAATAGTTTGTTGTCCGCCCCCCTGACAATATTGCAGCAATATTGTCAAGGTAATATTGAAAATATATTTTAAAAATATCTACTTGCGATGAAGTTTTCCATATTCCATATCCGCGTGCGCGCACTCTAGGAGACGTCTTTGGTACTAATTTTCTTTCTAATGTACACATGAGGCCAGGGTGTGGATCGTAGAGTTGTTACTGACCTTAAAATCCGCGCCGTCCTAGTCGGGATTAGAACCCACGCCTCGGGGTGGAGTTGATATCCGAAGTCCAGTACTTTACCACCAGACCAGCCAGGCTTGATGTAGATGAGCCCGTAAATTCAATTTCTCAACTATCGCAGGCCTCTGAGTCCGTAATATGTTTGTTTATTGACGGATTCTTATAATATTTTACCAGAATTTATTATTTATTATTTATTTATTATTTTTTATTTCATCCTGTAATTTGTGTTTCAAATTCTTTATTAATTGTACTCAACATATTCCTATTCATGTATTACAAATTTTCGTTTTTTTTAACTCTCTCTCATTTTTTTCTTTACCAAATTACTGTTTTTTATAATTGCGTCTTTTTCCAGTTTTAATTATTTGAGCTTTTTCCTAGTTTGAATTTACGTCGATGTATTTATGTTATGTTATTTATTTTTTTCCCTTCTTTTTGTCTTTTCTTCCCCCCCCCTTTCTTTTTTCTAGCGATTGATTTTAGTAAGTTCCGCAAAATAATTGGTAAACAGAGCAAAACCATACGCTAATTTGGCAAACATTTTGAAAATCTAGCAAAAATTTTAGCCATAATAGCATAAACTAGTAATGTTAATTTCGCAAAAGTATAGTTTGCCATTTTCGCACAATAAAATTACCACTTTTGCAAATTGTTTTGTCGTTCTCGCCACGAGGGTGGGCATTTTAGCAAAAAAAGCAAATTGCAGAAATCGCAAACCATTTTTTGCCATTTTAGCAATTAATTTTTAAATATTACAAAAATATTTATAAAATATTTTTAACATAATATTAAACAAATATTTTTAAACTAATATTTTTAAAATAATTTTAAAATATTTTGTAAATATATTTTACAAACTGTTTTAAAAGTAATTACATAAATATATTTTGTAAATATATTTAAAACATTTTTATAAATATATTGTTACAATATTGTCATGAAATATTTTAGCAATATTGTCAACATATTTCTGCAGTGTATTTAAGGAAATATTTACATGACAATATTGTTTCAATCTTGACAATATTGCTGCAATATTGCTGCAATATTTCGTGTTGGGCGGGCAGTGGATCCAGTCAATTGGCGAGGTCGGACAAAATCTGGAAACTTTGAAAGCTCATATTTTCGAAAATATAAAGCAAAAAGGTTTAAGAGCGGCTCTATTGGGTCTTGCGTAAAATTTCTTATCAGAAACACCCCTTAAAATTAAATTTGCGACGTAATAAACATCAAATTTTGAAATTTTAGCCAAAAATTTTGTAACCGACCTCTACTATCAGCTCGTTCTACTGTGCGCCGCGCAGTGAAGCCAGTCGATGGAACTGATCGCACATGGCACATTAAAAGTTTTGATCTTCATTTATTCCGAACATAGACTTTCCAAAGTGCCTTTATCAGTTTTCTCGTCGAATTTTCTTCAAGAGCCACCCAAAAATTTTAAAATGTGACGGAATAAGAATTCAAAGCCGCAGTTTCGGTGAAAAATTTTACACTTGAATCCTGTAAGGACACTGACAGGTCTTTCTTACCTTCATAGTGTCAAATATTAATTCATTTGGTAATACTAAGCTTTCTTATTTTTTGAGCTGTACGTCTGTTAGTCACAGTTTCAACTTGTACTTTCAAAAATTAACTTTTTGTCAAAAAAAACAAGGTTGAAAAATGTCATGTCCGACCGCTTCTATTTTTTCGTTTTCACTGTGCGCCGTGGAGTTCTCGTCTTGATTACTTCAAAGCCGGCGGACCTTCCGAGCGAGCAGTCAAGCGGCCCGACGAAGCTGCGATCGAATCTCTTTTTTTTCCTCCCTTCTTCTTCTTCGTGTCTCCACGGTTTTCTCAAAGGTAACGGCTACGTCACATTGTCTAAAATCGCCCAGTCCTTGAGAGGAAAACAGAAATCGGGACTCCGGCTGGTGAAGCATATACATTTTTGACAGAAATGTTGATTTAAAATATGAAGATTTGGTAAATTGAAAAAGAAGCGGAAAAGCTCTCAGGACAAACTGTCTAAAAGTAGCCCGAAAATAATTCAGTTTAAATTGAGGTAAATTTTAAAACGTCACACTGGAAAAAAAAACGCATTGGATCTACAGTCCAGACTGTTGAAAACATCGACAAGAAAAAATACTCTTGATTCAATCGGATTTTTGCTTAAACCAAGAACCAAGCCTCTTAATTTGAGCGGATTTCCTTTTGATTTAAGGAAAAATCTGATTGAATCAAGAGTATTTTTTCTTGTCAATGTTTTCAAGAGTCTGGACTCTAGATCCAATGTGTTTTTTTCCGGTGCATGCGCAAAAATTGGAAAACCAAGGGGTGCTGGCATATACCGACAAGTCGGGAGCTTTCGTTCAAAACAAACCCGAGGTAAATCGGTCCTGTAGTCTCCAAGATCGAAAGAGGACAAAAGAAGCCTTAGAGTTTTAAATATGCGACAAAAACACATAGTTTTTTTAAAAAAATTAACACATTCTTTTTTTAAATAGAGTTTTAAATATATTGATGATCATTGATTTTTCATCTTATCTCGGAAAAATCACGGTCGATTTTGAAGTGTTTAGATTGTTCTCCTGCATGAAATAGGCAGTGGAGAACTTGCAACGTCGCAAATAGAGGTATGAACTTTTCTTACTTCACCGTTGATGATGAGAAAATGTGTAACTGCGTACGCGGATAGGTGTAATTTCAGCCATCAAGACAAAGCGGTACCGTTGAAGGCGCCCTGAGCAACTATTCCGCCACAGAAGTGTTGCACAGTATCAGGCGAAAATGAAGGCGCACTGCCGTATGTCAATTGCCTGGTATCGTTCACCACCGAGCAGAGTCATTCTGATCCTCAACTGATCCATTAACATTTCTCCTTTCCCTCTCTTCTTCTTTCTCTCATTTTTGCTCCTCCTCTTCTTCTTCATCTTCATCCCGTATTTTCCTTTCCCGTTTTTCTCAATTCTCTTTTATTATTTCTTCTCATTCCTCCTCTCCCGTGTCTTTTTTACCTTCTCTGCTTCTCCTTTTTCTTTCTTCTTCTTGCTTCCTGTTCTTCCACCTTCTCTCTCACTTCAATGTTCCTCATGCAGATAGGTAGGTGTTTTTATGGATGAACCAAAAAGAGTAGTTTCCTAACACACAATTTGATCTTATTAAGAGTTTCGGAGGACAAGCCAAGTACAGTTTTTTTCATTTCGAGAAATACGTGTTTAAAGTTGTAAAATTACATGGATCCTTATGGCGGAAATGAAGTTCAAACTGACTCTTAGATGCTTACAAATTGGAATTTGGGAGCGAATTTTTCACAGCAAAACATTAAAACTAGTTTTCCTTGAAATATCCGATATCTCAATTTTTTTCAAAAACCACACTTATGCTCCTTGTCTTCCATGTCTCTCAGAGGTGTCGTCAGCTAAGTTGACGGTTGTTTACTCTCGGTTTGCAGGCGTTTTCGCATCACTACTATCCACATGAAAACATCTGGCTCTCTCAGAGGCAAGAGCACAAGCTTAGATAAGTTTTTTAATACTTTCAAACCTTGTAACACTTTAATTTTTAGCCACACAGAAATCACAACCACAAAAAAGTCGCAAACCATAACTGATAAGTAGTTTTTTTTTACGATACGATCATGAGACTGATGTTTTCGATGTGGATAGTAGCGAACGCCACTTTGTTCAGAGGACCAAATTCGTCGTTGGCGCTTGCGAACCGCAAGTAAACAACCGTCAACTTAGATGACAACACCTCTAATTGTTCCATTGATAAGTTTGCCTCCATGGGCTAAAGTCCCTTCTCCGTGGACATTCACTGATAATAAAATAATAAAAAAAGGATCTGATTAAAAGCGTTGTCACACACTGACATCAACATTTCAATCCGGCAATTTTCCGAGTCATAACAACATTACCATAAACATATAACATTATAAGTTGGCGGGGCGAGGGATAAAAATTATAACAGGCGAGGCCAGGGCGCCTCGAATCGTCTTCGGGACAAGTCACCCCCCAGCCGTCATTTCATTTTTTCTTTAATACCCCCCTCGGGACGCACTGGCAAGTTGAAATGTAAACCGTTTTCTTATGATTATTACTTTTAAAGTGGCGAGGGCAGAGCCAGCGCCGCGGCCCGTTCGAGGAAATCATAAGAAAATGCGAAAGTTCAGGGGGCGGGGGAGGACTCCCTCCTCGCGACCACGTCGCTTCTTTCGCCTTTTAATTTATTTTCGTTCAATACTTTCGATTTTAATTTCTTCTTTTTTCGCTCCGACGTAATCTCGTCCTCGACTGGCCTCGATGCGACGGTTTGCTGCGTTGCCGGGTTGATTTTTTAAAATTGATTTTTCCGCGAGCGTGAAGAAGAGTCGTCTCTGATGAATACAGTTAAAAAATCACAATAACTACATTCGAGAAGTCTGGAATTCACTCATAACGTGAAAATAAAAGTTGAGCTATCAGCCGATTTTACACTGAAAAAAAATTCTCGACGTTTTTAGCAAGGTCCGTTGCTACCTTTACCATCTCACTTTTTTTTTTATCAATTATTGGTAATTTTACCAAGACAGACTGGTAAGCTTACCTAAAAACCGGTATTTTTACTGTTTTTTTCAGGAAAGAATACCACTTTTATTGGTAATCAATTCCCGGTAACTTTGCCACTTTATCTCGGTAATTCTACCGCAGTCGATAAAAAATATTGGCGTTTTTACCAAGGTCCAGTAAAATTACCGAGAAAGTTCAATAATTTTACCGAGATTTCTTGGTAAAATTACCAATTCCATAAATGGTACACTGAAAAAAAAGTAGCTTGGATCAAGCATGATAATTCTTGAATTTGCCGCCAAGAATTTTTTTATCTTGCTTTAAGCTGACATTTTCTTGATTCAAGAATAATAATGCTTGGGTTAAGCAAAAAAGTAGCTTATATTAACCAGCAAAATTCTTGATTTAAGAAGAAATACTCCTTGGCGGCAAATTTAAGATTCTTTTTTTTTCAGTGTAATTTTACCAAGAAAAAACTGGGATCAAATAGAACTTTGAATTCTTGGTAATTTTACCATTTTCTTAGTAAATACACCGAGATTTTTTTTTCAGTGCGTAAAAAAAGAGTCGTCTCTGATGAATACAGTTAAAAAATCACAATAACTACATTAGAGAAGTCTGAAATTCACTCATAACGTGAATATAAAAGTTGAGCTATCAGCCGATTTTACAAATATATGCAATAATTGCAACTCAGGCCATGCCCTAATAAAAAAACAATGTGCGAGAGGATGTTGATATATTTACAATTTTACCTTAACACGGTGGACACGCAAACGTTTTGACTAACACTTTGGTTCTCATCAGTACACAGTAAAGTACATAGATAAGAATAAAAAACACTGGCAAGATGCATAATCACAAAGAAAAAGGGAAAAGCACAACATGCAATTATGAGTAGCCGAAAACCGAAAAATATTGTTGTTCACTCATGACTTTAGAATCTGCGCCATGTGAATTTTTCTGCTTATTGTTTTAAAAAGTAAAGTACGACAAAGACATAATTTGAAACAGACGTGTTACCCTGGTTTGACAACCCTACGCGCAACTAAAAATGGATTTTGTTTTGTGTCGCAGTTTTATTTTTTTTTTCTTTTTTTTAAATAAAATATAGAATACATAACAAACGCCAATTTGTGGCCTCAGTCGAAAAATGCGTATCTCAGATTGTGGCGTCGTAAGTCTCCGATCATGTCTTACAAGTTTCAAGGAAAACAACAAACGGTAGTCGAATTTTCTTAGGAGCAATTTTTTAAAATAAATACAATGTAGCCGTGTGCGTAAATAGAGAATACTATTTCACAAAAGCTCAAATTTAAGTTGTCGATACCGAAGCTTGACTTTAGGAAGCGAAAAGCAGGTTTCAAGAAATTTTGAAAAGCAATTTGACGGCACGTAAATATGAAAGGGTTTTCAAGAAATGACGAAGAAAATATTTTTAAACAATCATTTATTTTAATTAATGTACTACAACTATTATGGTAGATAGCAACATAATACTTATACTTAATACTGCCATGTAATAAAAGGGGGAAAAGTGGAAAGCGGTTGTACATTAGATTGATATTTATAATGCATTTAAGTGAACAAAAAACCATGCCGTCAATTTACAAAAATCGCTACTGATCATCAATAAGCGGAACATTTTTCCGCGTCATATCTAAATATGACGCGGCGTGCTTTGGGGTTAACATTTTGGATGGAAAAATTATCTCTACAACTCTTTTTCTGGACATAAAAGTCGGATATGTGTAAAAATTAAACAGAACCCTGCCATTATTTGAAACTAATGCGTTTATCACCTGGAATTGTCCACCTCATTTGTCTATTACAGTCTATGTTTTATAGACTATAATAGACAAATGAGGTGGATAATCATAATCTATGATACAGACATGTAGTATGATATAGTTTCCGCTTAATCATCTTCATTCTGGAATACAGGATAATTTGCTTTTGCGACGTCTGCACTGGTAGGGACAGCGAGTAGAGCAAATGCGATGACAGCTGCTCCGATCAAGTGCAGAAGTTTCATGGTGACTGGTGGGCTCTGTTGAAAGAATTGACAATAATTATTGCAGTGAAAATCTATCTTGGCTATGGCTACATTGCTTGAACATCGCCGCAGCTAGGTTATTTTGCTAGGGAGGGCCTGGCTCCCCTACAGGCAGAGGGTTTTGGGAGTATGGATTTCCCTTAATTTAGAGGGAGGTACGAGAGGTCTCCTTAAAAATTTTAAAAATTTTAACTCTATTTGGACACATTGTAAGGCTTCCTTGACGAGGTTTTACCATCAATTTCTTTAGAGAAATCTGGCTGTTTTCTCATTTTTGGTACAAAATACTTTTAGTTTGTTTTACTCATTAGGTCCAGAAAGTTTTTGAAAGTTTAACACTATTTGGACGAATTTTAAGGCTTTCATTACGTAAAGTTTAGAAAATCCTGACTTAACGAGCACGGCGTTTCCATTTAAAACTCATATACATCAAAAGAATTAAATATCTTCGACTGAAGTTTTTCTTATCATCCAGAATTTCTAAGGCGGAGGGGGGGGGGGTTAGATGATACTAATTTCAAATCTTGGGAAGGCAGGCCCCCCTGGCTCTCCTTCCTAGTTCCTACGCCCATGTGCTTTACCGTCATGGAGAGAGTGTGGACACTGAGGCCTCACTGAGATTCTTGGGATAAAATAATATGTATTGGGATAATATGATAAAATAATAATAGTAATATTTTCCAGTCGGTCGGGTTTCTTCATTATTTTCATTTAATAATTAGGGCTATCATAATCAGTTCCAGCACTGGCAGTAGGGAAATATTCAGCGCCAGCATTGGTAGCGGCACCGATCTGAGCAAAGGCGATGGCAGCCGCTGCGATCAGGAGAAGAAATTTCATGGTGGATGAATGGTGATCTCTGTTGGAAAAATTGATGATGATAGAGTAGAAATCGATATAAATGAATATGGGAAGTGCCTTCAAAGAGAGAGTATGGTCACCAAGTCGCATGCTGCTGTGCTAAGGAAGAACGCCATATGAGCCCTTAATCTTTGTCTAATTTCCTTTGATAAACTATGAACTTTTATAAAGAGGTGTGAATGTTTTTCTTATAATTTTTCAAAGAATTTCATTTACGGCCAGATCTAAATCACCTGAACATTTCAAGAGAAAATATTCATAAATCTCCTGAAATCTGTGCCTAATAACTCTATGCCTAGATTGAAAATATTTTCTAGAGTGTAATCCTAGACGGAGCGCCAAAAGCTGTTAATGAAGCCGCGCCTCTCACATTTTGGTAACACAGAGAGAAAGTCCCAGAAGTTTTCAAGAAATTAGGTTGACAATCTCCCAAAAAAGAAATAAAGTGGGACAGGAAGTATGTTCGAAGCCTCAAACGGAGATAAAAAGGGGTACTTTGGCACTTTGGTAATCGATATATTAAGTTTTTTAGCACTGTAAGGTTCATTTTCCAAGTATGAGACCATTCATAAAAAAAAAAAAAAAAAAAAAAAAAAAAAAAAAAAAAAAAAAAATTGGCCGCAGCAATTGATTTACTGCTCAAAATCGAATCGAAAATTTTAGTCTTAAAAACCCGATACACTTACCAAAGTACTGGAGATAACACACAAGCTTAAAAGAGCTACTAACAGTACAGATTGATTAGTGAATGACTTTTCAAGTCTGCGCCGGCCAATATGTATATATAGGTATTTTTGAAGGTCAATCTAAATAAATGTATTTAGTCTGGTCGGCGTGGAAACAATAGTTTTTTTCCTTATGTGGTGAAACTGTCATTTTATCTTTAGAGTAAAGCGCTTGCATAAATTGTTTGCGACGTACAGGGTGTTCAGAATAAGCATCCGTTGGTTAAAATTTTCGTGGCTTGACTCTTCTTCTTCCAGTCGAAGAAAAACGGACACTTCAGAATTTATCAAAAGGGCAAAAATGTTATCATGACATTACATTAAAATTTTTTCCATTTCGACTAAGGATTACGATCAAGTGTTTTTTCCTACATCCCTATGTCCGGTCAACTCAAACAATTACCGTCAAAGAGACTCTAGAAGAGGCACTTTGAATCCTTGTAAGTTTAGTAGAGGGAAAGGTCCAGTCCTGCGTACCATTAGTTAGTTATTCAAGTTAAAAAAATACCGGAAGTATTAAAAATTACTTTTTTTAACTACTTCAAATGGCACACAAGTAGCAATCCTGCAGTGCTTTTAGTTAGAGCCTCCCTCCTCCCTTCAGAGTGGACGAGGGAATTTCACATAAAGTTTCATTAGAGACCTTTAGTTAGTTTCCATTAAAAAAACTAAACATGAGCGGGGACTGAGAAACGTCGCGATATGAGATTCACATTTTCCGACTTCAGTCATCGATATACCCGTCGGTCAAATGTCATTTTGACGAACGATTGGAAAATATTTTATTTGTATTATAACAAATAAAATATATTTGGAAACCGCACTGTAAACACCCTGTTTACTAGAAATTTGGGTCAAGTATTTAAACTGGGTTAGTTTTTTATCTGCTTCTGCGGTTTCTTGTCTGGGCCAGCAACCCGTTGCCCGCTTTCCTTGTTTAATTTTCCTTAGAACTTGATTTTTCTCAGACTAATAGCCAGTTTAACCTCAGATGAGGTTAAACACTAAACAATATGTACATGTAGGCATGTGAATTTCCTCGTTCTAAATTGTATTTTTCACCGGACAAGGAAAAGATAGCAGGATTTATGCATGATAATAGCAAGCTGAGAAGAGTCGAAACAGAATTTCCAGAGCTAATTACATTAGTTTAGAGGAAAATATATCAACTTTGTACATTGTTGAGCTGAAAACATCTTTACATAACACAATTCTCTATTCGCACTGTACATCGCACGTGACAGATAAGTAGAGTTACTGAGTTAGTTTTAGACTGATGATTTTCGTGTGACAAATGAACTCACATCCTTACGATCGACTTTCAAAATGTGTGCCACTAATATGTTTGAATCAATTGCAGAATCTATATGAAAAAACTTTGATCGATAACTTTATATCTCAACAATTCTCCTTATCAATCGAGGTGATTCAATAACGATTCAACAATCCAGGCGCAAGATACAACAATTCGAACTCGACGGACATTCGTGTTTCGTGCGCATATACATGAAGGCGTACTGTGGACTAATTATTGAAACCGCAGAAATTTCTAACTTCGTAATGTTTTTTTCGATCAAAATCATTCAAGAACGATTCGATAAAGTAGACCCAGGGATGACAATTCCCTTTGCATGCTGAGATCCGGTTACCTCTGAACTCTAAAACTCGAAACGCTAAGCTGCTAATCTGCTGAGAAAAGAGCCCCCAAAAAAGAGTTTTCTCGGCCCTTCCTCCAAGAACTTGAAGCTTTAATCGCCAAGTGGATGCTGAGTTGAAACCGCAGTATCAGACAAGCCTCTTGTAAAAGTTTTAGCTTGATTTCAAAGCTGCTTTTACGCCTGCAAAATGTTACAAAGTTAATTATTAAGCATTCACATTTTCCCGTATAATTGCTTGGAATTTCCGGCTTCTCTACGACGACTCAGGCAATGACTGTTTTTTTGAAGATTCACAAGTATTGAGCACTTCGTAAAATTTTGTAAGAAGCAAATTCGGAAAATTGGTCGCTAAAGCTCTTTGCTGTACAGAGACAATATATTTCGGAGACTTCACACTGCTATTTCCTCGATTCTGTAAAGGTTACTTTCGGTGGTCAGCTCTCAGATTCACTTAATAATGACGGATAACCAAAGAATTGAGCAAATTGTTTGGCAATCTCAAACTAATTTGCAAAAACTCATCTGGAAAAGTGATCACTTGACACTCGTCAGTTATCATAAGGCAACTTTTCTTTTAGTTTTGCTCTACAAATTGCTCATCGACCATCATTTGGCGCGGAAGTAGCGCTGACCTCCGAATTACCCTTTTGTCTCACCTAATGGGTCAGCAGCACCCATTTTTTCAAAACTAATTTTTTTAAAGTGGGGAATGAACTGAGCTTCTAGGAATTTCTTCAGATTTTTTTTAAACCCTAACTGACAAAGAAAAACCGTTTCCGAAATGTCAAAAATTGGACTCGTTTGAAACGATATTTCATGCGGGCTCTGATGACGTAGCCAGAACAGCGTTTGCTGATTGGCTGAATTCAGCTTCAGGCGTCACCTTGCTACGTAAACTCGACTGTCGGTTTTCGATAGGTCGGATTTATATTAGCGCTCTCTCTCCCTGACAACGATTTTTGGAACTTTTTTGTTTTTCATGAACTTTAGCGCATAAGAACCCTACAAGAATTCTATGCCAATGCCCCATCGCATTGCTTGGATTGCTATACTCCGGGGTCCCTAAAATATATCGTCACAGCTTCAGTAGCACGACAGACAATGGCGTAGCGCGCTTTGGGATACATTGATTGATCTGACGTTTAAGCTTATGGTGATTCTATTTAATCTTGGGATGAGATCCGTCGCCACGCTGCGCTGCGCGCTGCTTCACGGTTTATGATATCTTTGAGAATCAATAATTATCATAACGTACAAGCTAATGCAAGGAACTGATCCATAACGTCAAGAAGCAATAATTCTGAATAGAATGCCATCAAATTTGTTAAGATTCATTGTAAATTTATACCTGAAACTACGGTAACAGACGTCGCCCTTTGACTCAATGTGTAAGAGAGATTCATTATAGCGTCATCTCTCTCCTACATATTGAGTCAATGGGCGACGCCCGTTATTGCAGTTTCAGGTATACATTCACGCTGAATTACAACAAATTTGATGTCTTTCTACTCAGTTTTAATGCTGCTACACGTTATGGATCCGTTTCTGGCATTAACTTGTACGTAACGATAATTACTGCGTCTCAAAGACACAAACCGCATAGCAGCGCAACCCAGTGGCGAATCTCGTCCTTAGCAGATCACATTGAATCACCTTATGGAAGAGGATCGCTAAACAGGGTGTTCACAATGAGCACTTTAGTAATCGATTCTTTACTATAACTTCAAATGGAGAAAAATTGGACTGCATTTTGCAATTTGGAACTATAAATTCTGGCCCGATTTAAAAACAACATATTTGCCGTTAGTTTCCCTATGCACATAAGTGTTTTTTCAAATGAGCCAGAATTAATAGTTCCAAATTGTAAAATGCAGTCCAATTTATAATCGATCATTTACGCCTCGCTCCTGACAGCAAGGCGATTTTTCACGGCTACAAAGTTTCCCGATCATAGTCGCCTTTGGTCTGGACCGCGGAGTCCGAACTTACGGTGACCCGAGCTCTCGGGGCTTCCGACCTCGGCGAATCCATTTGCTTATTTATTCGCCGGGCGCAATGAATACGGCGATAATGCAGGTAATACCGCCGCGAGTTTAGTAAAATAAATAAAAAGCCTCGGCTCGAAAATGAAAACACCGGGCGAAAACACGCCGGGCCGGAGGTGCGCGGAGCCGGCTGAGCTCTAATTCTTCAGGGACCTACCAGGAGCTAATCAAGGGCTTGCTCGTGTCTGTGTGTTAACATCCTCTGCCAAATCGTTGTGTTAAACTGGAATTTCCCGAAATGGGTTCTCCGGAAACGTGCACCGGTAACAAGGCCTGCGGGCTGAACATTCAAATTGATAGACAAAGCTATAGACAAAGACATACAAATTACACAGAGGCATCCTATTGGTGGAAGCGAGTGGTTGCAATGGACAAAGGAGGTAGTAATAGACTAACCAACGGCAACCCACGAGACTATAGTTAGGCCATAATTTCAACCTATACGATCGCACCATATTCCCTACGTCTTCTTTGTGTATACCTTTGTCTACCAATTTGGTCTGATTATTGGAATTGATAGACAAAGCGATGGACAAAGAAGACAACGGGAATATAGAGCGAACCTATTAGTTGCAACGGGTGCTTCTCATAGACTAAGGGAGAAAAGTATGGACTAACTATAGGGTTTCTCGTGGGTTGCCGCTAGTTAGTCTACCACCTACCTCTTTTTTCCATCGCAACTACCCGCTTCCACCAATAGGATCTCTCCAAATCCCGTTTCTCTTCTTTGT
Organism: Bemisia tabaci; assembly: GCF_001854935.1. Lineage (NCBI taxonomy): Eukaryota > Metazoa > Arthropoda > Insecta > Hemiptera > Aleyrodidae > Bemisia > Bemisia tabaci. The sequence continues at coordinate 2,208,604 of NW_017547167.1, forward strand.
CTATGGCTTTGTCTCTCAAATTCAAAAATCAACCTCCTGGCAGCGTTAATATCGGCGATGCCAAGTTCACAGTCAACCGCAAAATGTGGATATTTTACATGGAATTCCTTGAGGAAAGCTGCTGATTTTTCTGCACTATCCGGCAGTGGCGAAGTGTGCTTTGCGATATATCGATCGGTTTTCCCTTTAAACCTATGGAAAAGAATTTATGAACAGGTCGTTCTCAATGAACACCCTAAGAATCGATTCTTTATCACAGCTTCATGTGAGGAAAATTCCATAGTCGAGCATTCACCCCTCGCCACTGCTCTGACTATCATACTCGGGGGAAGAGAGGGGGGTTTAAAAAATTGACCGGAATGTTTCACATAATACTTGAATAGCACCTCGTCACCGTCCGGCAAAAAAAAATCACAAGCACCATGATGCGTTTAAAAAAGTCCGTCATTTCATTACAGAGAAATTGTTAGACGAAGCTGCCCGTAAATTTTACTGCATTTTCCTCGTGCTGCCAATAAAATGCATTGTAATTTTTAAACATATTCAACCAATATTTGGACTGCGTTTTGCAATTTGGACCCATAAATTCCGGCTTATCTGAAACAACACGTAGGTGCATAGGGAAACTGATGGCACATACGTTGTTTCTAAATCGGGCTAGAATTTATAGTTCCAAATTGCAAATTGTGGTCCAGTTTCGCTATAAAATATAAAATGGCGGCGGAAATTTTTAAACGTCGCATGGCGCTTATGATATTTTGGTTGTAGGGTGACGTCCCATACGAAAACATGGAAATAACGCAAAACATTTCAACGGCCGGAATCCGGAACAATGAAATTTAAAAGGGTCGATTTGGCGACAGGGGGCGTGTGCGCAGTACCAGCGTTGCATCCACATGGGACCGCCGAGCCCTTCGGTGGCCGCGCGGAGCCGCGCCAGAGCAGCGCGAGTGAGAGAGCCGGCTCCCTGGGGACCCCGTGGCCCCACTCGTTGCACCGCCCCCCGCCCTCCCGGCCCCGCGCCGCGCGCCTGGATGTTATGTTTCCCGTCTGCCTCCGCCGTTCGGCAAGTTTCATACTCTGATTCTGCAGCATGGCTGCCGGATTTGGCAGGAATCGGCGCTGTTCTCCTGAGCGCAGGTGAAACGCCGTATGAAAATTCCGACGTTGCCCAATTTCACCTGATCAAATTCGAATTTTCCAGGGAGCTTTTCTTATCTGTAACTAGGCGCTATGGTTTGGATAATCAAGTTATAGAGTCTTTTTGGACAATTTTACCACTAATTATTTTAGTTTTTTATAGCTCTTCCGTCTGTTCGGATCTCGTATTTGATTGATGAGATAAAAAACCCTATTTTAACATGTAAAGTACAAAGGTATCAATGATTCTGGAGTTTTGAACACACAGAGATTTTGGCAGTTGTTTGAGGGAACGGGGTTTTTGTTATAGATTTTTGATACTTAAGAGCACATGATTGCCAAAAAGAGTGAAATAGTTAGGATTTCTTTCATTTTCAGCTTTTCCAACTTTAATCCTAAAATTTTTATTTGAGGCCATGTTCAATTGTGTTGGAGCCAAATAATACATCGAACCACCATCGAATACGATCTAGTGCGAATAATCGAAGCTTGGATTATCCGAATCGCGGATAGTCCGAGTCGCGGATAGTCCGAGTAGCGGATAGTCCGAATCGCGGAAAATCCGAGTCGCGGATCATCAAGACTCAACACCAATTTAATACATGATACTAGAGTACCTTTACAGACAGAGTATGGCCATTCGTATCTTTTTACTACAGGAAAACTGTTCCGCTTTTTGATTGGTCAACGAGTTTTTAGGCTTCATGATGCTCTTAGGGCCGTAAATAAACAAACAAGATGGCGGCTCACCGTAAGATCGATTAGAAGCTAAAATTTGACAAAAATTTCAATTACACGGCAGGAACAATTTAAATTAGCACATCTACGAATAACACATAAAAAACACATGAAAACACTGTTAAATCGCCTTTCGCCTATATCACAGGAGGATGTAAGATGTGCATAACCTCAAACTTGCTTGCTGATAACAGCCATCTTGTTTGTTTATTTACGGCCCTAAGAGCATCGTGTCAGCCTATTCGCTCGCGACCAATGAAAAACCGGAACAGAAATGGCCATACTCTGTCTTTAAAGGTACTCTGCATGATACAAGATATACATTCTTTGGCGTTCAATATTTTTTGAATGCCCCATAGGCAATTTTACACCACAATACGAAGTATACAGTTTTTGGCGTCTGCATATCGTTTTTGAATATCCTACAATCTACAGCACAATGCAAGGCATGAAGTTTTGATGGCATAAATTGGCAATCCTGTTCTGCAGCGTCGGTTCCCGTTTCGCGAAGCTCCTTCATCTTTAATTCACCCATCCATTTAACAATTAGGATGCAACCGAATTTCTCGCGGTGCCTTTCGCTTTTTTAGTTCATTTTCGCCCTCAGCTCGTCTTTCAGGAGGTTTTACCGGGAAGAAGTAGACGTCGGGAGTACCTGACTGGAAGTGGAAGTGTTCACGGGAGTCGTACAGAGGAAGTAGTTCCAGAGAACTCTAATTCATTTTACTCATTCCCGCTTCAATTTTTTCTCTCCTTCATACGAAAGCAGTCTCATTTTTGTGCGCCATTATGAGAACGTTGTCACGTTTTTCCCCTTATTTTTCTACAGTTTTATTTTTATTTTGTTATTACCACAACAAACTACTCAATATTTTCAAATTCAATAACTCTCTCGAGTTGCTTCCGAACAACTACCAGCACGTGGTTTCGTATCTATCGACGGGAAAGTGTCTTAAAATGCGTTTAATGTCCTCAAATTTAATTAAAATCCAAGTTTTTCTTTCTTGGCGCAGAGTGGCTGTTTTACTGTAAGAATTTGGATTCATTATAACAAAGAAAATTGTTTCTTGGCAGTTTCTTATTGTGCTAAGAAAAATACTGGTCATTCGTCAAGAGAGCTACTCGTTATACTTCACGTAATATTTTAGTGGTAATGAATGTTACGTTGTGCCAGTGAATTTTTTTGTTTGACTAGCAGGAAAATATCGTACATTTTGACTAGCAGGAAAATCTCGTACATTCTGACTAGCAGGAAAATCTCGTACATTCTGACTAACAGGAAAATCCCGTAAAGACAAGGAATTTGATGCTTCTCAAATAAAATTTAGCCGATAGCGGTATGAATATTTTCCCTTGAAATTTTCAGATACCGTAAATGAAATTGTGAATGTAGTTCTGTAAAAAATTGAGAGACAAATATCCAAAAGTTTTTCAGGAATGTCGTATTTCATTTAAGGAAATTTGGCAACGTCTGAATGCTTATATGGCGCTTTCCGTAGCATGGTATCAGAGTAGCATGGACCCAGAGCCCATACGCTCACTATAGACGCTATTAATGCTACTACGCCATAGAAGCGCAATACACCTAGATTATTCTCATCATTAGCATTGAAAGGGGTTGTCTTTGTTTGTTGAGATCCAATTCGACCTAATGGAGAATCCTTATAGTGAGTGGTGACGTCACCGCTAATACCGTTCATAGAGAAATTCGATCTGCTCATGTACACTCACTCATAAAAGTGAACATTAGTGACCTTCGCAACAAGAGAGTACCAGTATCTGTATACGGGAGAGCATTGCCATCTCAATCATTTTACTACAGAAAAAGTGTGACACTCTCTGAATGGCCGGCTATCATAGAGCCCTAAAGTTCGACCTATGTAAACAAACCCCAGCTCCTCCGCTCCTAGTTTGGCCCAATGTAAACAAACAAGATGACGAAAAAGTCCTACAAAGTTCTAGACGTAACGTTGGGTGTGATGGAAATTTTTTTAGATCCACCTCCTGAATTGAGTTCGGATCGAACTTTGATAAATATTTTTGCCGAAAATTAAACTTTGAGTGTGATCATCATTCATTTCTCAGCCGATAGTACGTGTTCCTCTGGGTCGGGTTTGTTCACATTTGGCCAACTTTGGAGCTCCATAATAGCCTAAAACCGATGAGCCAATCAGAGAGCGGCACAGAGATGACAATCCTCTCCCGCATACAAGTGCTCTATGCAACAATGCAACGCTCTCATGCAAAAATGATATTCTCGATTCCAAAAACGCGTCCAGGTGAAATATGCTTCGCCGTGCAGAAAAACTAACCGTCATGCAAGACTTTGACGGTGGATGCACCTATCGCTTCAGACTCCGGCCGTGACGTCGAGGGTCCTTAAAGGGATGCAAATGGGGTCCAGGAGACGGGACAAGATAAGAAATGCTCTCAGCACATCATGAAACTGGCCGGCACTCCGGGGAGCGCGACTCGCGAAACTAAAACTAAAAGGGATCCACTCAAACGGAGGAAGGCTGACCAGTCCTTTCAGCGGATAACTTTTCTAACTCGATTGGGCGTCATAAGTTATAACGCCCCGGCGCGGGATTGACAACTCGCGGGGAATATAAGGGCTCCAGAGTATGGAGTTGCCTTTGAATTGGAGGTCATCTCCATATGTGTGATCGTCTACAGGAAGGGAAGTTCCCGAAGGTTTTGGTAGAAGAGTGATTCTTGTCAAGTTGCCTAGGAAAAAAGATCCATTTTTGGAGGAGCACCTGAAAAAACACATCGGATCTAGAGTCCAGACTCTTGAAAACATTGACAAGAAAAAATACTCTTGATTCAATCGGGTTTTTGCTTGAATCGAAACGAAATCCGCTTAAATTAAGAGACTTGGTTCTTGATTCAAGCTAGATTCTGATTGAATCAAGAGTACTTTTTCTTGTCGATGGTTTTAAGAGTCTGGACTCTAGATCCAATGTTTTTTTTTTTTTTTTTTTTTTTTTTTTTTTTTTTTTCCAGTGAGGTTGGCAGATTCTATTCTCTCCTGAGCGGATAGGATAGGATCTGTGGTGATTGGATGCGACTGATCATGGGAGTTGTTGAAAGTGACATTGAAAGTGGGGACAATGCAGGATCAGTAGAACAGCGGTGCTACACATCTAACCAGTGGTAAACGATACAAGGCAATTTACATACGGCAGTGCGCCTTCATTTTCGCATGATACTGTGCAACACATGTGTGGCGGAATAGTTGCTCGGAGCGCCTTCAACGGTACCGCTTCGATTTGACGGTACAAAATCACGATTACCGCTGAAATGACACTCTAGCACGTGCGCAGTTACGCATTTTCTCATCGCCAACGATGACGTTAAATACATTCATACCCCAATTTGCAACGTTGCACGTTTTTCACCGCCGATTATAAGTGGGTAGACCGAAATGAATACACAAAAAACTATACCAATATTATTCAGGGATATGATGAAAAATATTATTTTAATGTTTTATTCAGGTATATTCGTATGTTTTCGTTAATCTCTACACTATTTTCCGATCAAGTGCACTGGAAAAACAGTTCGATCGTATGGGCTGAACGTTCAATTTTCCATATCGATCGAACTATTTTGTCAAAGTGAAATTTCAGTTCGCATATATACGTAGGATTTGTGAGATCAAACGTTCGATTCTTGTTTTCAAAAATGTTTTATCAGCTCGGTTTAATCGGAGAACTTGATCTAGATTTTCTAACATATATGGGTTTAGAATCAAAGGCAACTAAAAATTTTTATTGTAATATTAAATAACAATTAAGCAATTACGAAAGCATGATAGTGTTATCACTATTGGAAAGAGCAAATGAGCAAATAATGGTTCACAAGAACCATTATTATGTTTAGACATTAAGTTGAAAATGCAGCCAACGTGCGTTAAAATAGAGAAAACTGGAAAATCTTAATACAGAGGAAAAAAGCTCATTCAAGTTAGGTACGATACGACCATTCAGGAAAGCAACTGCAAATGGCAATTATGCGACAATGTAAGTCCGCAATCACGTATCTCGGTTTGCGACTGTGCAGACTTCCTGTCACACTTTATTTTTTAAAAAGAAAACTACTCTAAGAGAATTCTTAAAAACTGCCAAGATTTTTCCTCCCTGTATGAGGAATATTCTACAAAAACTTCAAGGAATTGTGTCAATTTTAAAAAAATAAAACAGGAACAAGATTTTCAAACACCGCGAACGAGATACGTCGTTGCGGGCTTACGCCGTCGAATGGTCGTAACTTGTGTCACACCAAACAGCGTGTTTCTTCGAGGGGAAATCGGGCTCAAATGAGCTTTTTCCCTCTGTATTAAGATTTTCCAGTTTTCTGGATTTAAACGCAAGTTGGCTGCATTTCCAACTTATTGTCCATACGACTTGTGCGTCCACCGCGATCAGTTTATTATTACGTTGATTAATTTAATTAACTATAATTTTTTCATAAATGATTTCTTCTGAATAAAAACTTGAAGAAAACAGGATTCAACATAAGATTGCGGGGGTTAGGTTGCCGCATGCACGGAAAAATGGATTGCAGATTTAAACAATTAAATTGTTAAAAAATATGTCCGACATCTTTCAAATGTACATTTCACAATAGTGGAAAGCTAACTCAACCGCAGGGTTGGTTAAATTAGCATATATTTTTTTTTTGTAAAATCTACAAAGAAACATGTTGGACACTCAATAACTACAAAATTATGAAATCAAAAATATCATTTTTTTCGGTGTGCTTTAAAATCCAAGATTTTTTCATGGTATGAAATCATGGCGGTTATTTTCCACAAGCGCTTGTTAAGGGTGGAGCGGAGCGCCGGGAGGGTTCGTCGAGCCCAGCAGCGGGACGCTAGCGACGCGGGTGTTAAAACATAAAACTTAACAACAGGAGGGGGCGCCAAGGCGGCAACCGGCACGACACAGAAGCCGAGACCTCGCCATCGTTGGCGCCATTTAAATTAGAGCCGAGCTCTTCGGGGAGATATTACCATCAAGTTTTTATCAATTTTATTCGCCGGCCCTGCGCTACCCACCACCCTGGTCTGATTACAAGGCGTTTCTGGGATTACATCTCGCCATCCAACGCTCTCCGTCTCATCGTTGTATAACGTCTGATTATTTTCCTGCGTCCCAATCTGAAGTTGCCTCGAAATTTAGGTTATGAATATGGAATGGGAATTGGACTGTTTGGGCCGAAGGGTGGCGCACATCGTGCGAGTTTCTGTCCACTATTCTACCGTGATAGCGAAGAGAGCAGGAATTGTCAAATCGAAATCAAGTTTACTTCAAAACTCGTCTTCTATCTTTCAGATGAAATCCCCAAAATAACCAAAATGGCAAAATGCATCTTATTTTCATAGAGACGAAATATATGTGAAAGCCATAAGTACACAAAAAATGTTGTAATTTCAGACAAAACAACAGTATAAGGGACATTATTCCTTCATAGAGTCAATGAAAATAGTGCTTTTAAGTACAGTTTCGCCCTCTTCTGCCGATTTCCAACCTGAAAATGTGTCTGTTGGTTTTCCAATTCTCAACCATGTAAGCATGCAGAAGATGACACGACTGTCTTGCCTAACACTGGCCGAACATGATAATGAAAATACCCTTTGTATGTAATTGAAATAAAATCGATTTTTAGCCGTCCAAACGATTTTTAGGAGTCTTTCGGATTTACAAACTCCAATTTTTAGTCTTCTGGATTCATTATTTAATATTTATTAATCTTTTTTAGTTAGGCCTATTTTGGAATGAACGATTCAATCAATAGAGAAGTATTTTGAACCGATAAAGCTGTGCTTGTTTGATAAGGAATAAAGGACGACTGTTTTCAAAGTGGTACTCAATTTCCCCAGTCCAGTCAGCATTCTGTGTTTAGGTGAAATCGCCTTCACGATAGATCAAGGAATCAAGGATTCATGGATGAGTGTTCGATCACGGACGGAGAGCGACGTGCTGCCCAGCTATAGTGTCCGGATCCAAATTTATATAAATTGGCTTACAATCGAGAAAAAGTGGCTCACAATTGGGGCCCAGCCTGGGCCCAGCGTAGCGCAGATCAAGGATTCAAGGATCAGTGCTCGATCACGATCATGGACGGAAAGCGACTTGCTGCCCCGCTACAGTATCCGCATCCAAATTTATATTTATTGGCTCACAATCGAGAAAAAGTGGCTCATAATCGGGGCCCAGCGCAGCGCAGATCAAGAATTCCATGATCAGTGTTCGATCATGGACGGAAAGCGACGTGCTGCCCCGCTACAGTACCCGGATCCGAATTTATATATATTGGCTCACAATCGACAAAAAGTGGCTTACAATCGGGTCCCAGCGCAGTGGCAGATCAAGGATTCAAGGATCAGTGTTCGATCACGATCATGGACGGAAAGTGACTTGCTGCCCCGCTACAGTATCCGGATCCAAATTTATATATATTGGCTTACAATCGACAAAAAGTGGCTCACAATCGGGGCCCACCGCAGCGCAGATCAAGGATTCCATGATCGGTGTTCGATCATGGACGGAAAGCGACGTGCTGCGCCGCTACAGTATCCGGATCCAAATTTATATAAATTGGCTCACAATCGAGAGAAAGTGGCTCACAATCGGGGCCCAGCGTAGCGCAGATCAAGAATTCCATGATCAGTGTTCGATCATGGACGGAAAGCGACGTGCTGCCCCGCTACAGTACCCGGATCCTAATTTATATATATTGGCTCACAATCGAGAAAAAGTGGCTCACAATCGGGGCCCACCGCAGCAGCGTGGATCGATCTTGGGCGGGTTTACTGCGCCCCTACGAACCGGTTTACCTATCAGTAGTTTCTGCTTCCCTAATACTCGTGGCATGAATCTAGCAATGCACGGTATTTGTCCGCGTCTCAGATCGGCGGCCGGGTGGCGTCCATCTTAAATCATTCTTGCGGGTCGATTGTCATACTTTATCGAGAGACTTTTATCGATCGATTCCTATCTTTAGCAATGCTATTACATCGAGAGGTCATGCAAAAAATATTTAATAATCGATCCTCTTATTTTCAAGGGGATGAATATAGAAATGTGGTTTGCAATCACATTTATTTTCCTACTCTGCTATGATAAGGAGCAACGCTTTAAGTTCCTTTGGATGTTGCCACCAGAGATGCAAAATAAAGTACGGCTTGGGATTTTATGAAATTTTAGTTTCCGGAAAAGCGAAATTTCATTTTCCTGAAAATTTTAACGATTTTCAGGAGCTGCGTATGTAACCCGCAACAATTATCCGGGAACTTGTTCAGAAACTTTCTTCTTTGAGATTTCAATCCACATTTCTAGATTCATCCCCTTGAAAATAAAAGGATCGATAATTGAATAATTTTCGCATGACCTTTCGATGTAACAGCATTGCTAAAGATCGGAATTGATCGATAAAAGTCGCTCGATAGAGATTCAACAGTCGATCCGCAAAAATGAATCAAGATGGATGCCACCGATCTGTGACGCGGCTAAATAAAATACCCTTGCATTTCTAGATTTATGCCACGAGTATTAGGAAAACAGAAACTACTGACAGGTAAACCGGTTCTCGATCTGCGCTGCGCTGGGCTCCGATTGTGATCAACTTTTTGTCGATTGTGAGCCAGTATATATAAAATCGGATCCGGATACTGTAGCGGGGCAGCACGTCGCTTTACATCCATGATCGAATACTGATCCTCCCTTGATCTATCGTGAGGGTGATTTCACCTAAAAAACACAGAATGCTGACTGAACTGGGGGAATTGGGTACCAATTTGAAAACAAACTCGTCCTTTTTTTCCTCATCCATCAAACTGGCGCAGCTTTATCAGTTTAAAATACTTCTCTATTAATAATTGAATCGTTTGTTCCGAAACTCTCCCAACCAAAAAAGAGTAATAAATATTAACTAATGAATCCAGAAAACTAAAAAACTGGAGTCAGTAAATTTTTTGTAAATGAGAAACGTTTTCGGCAAATGTTGCTCAGCGCCCAAAAACAGCCTTGCGATCAAAAGTAAGAAACTTTTTAGTCCTTTTATAATTTAATTTGTACGTTCTTGAAGGGATGCTAGGCATTCTTCAGAACTTACGAAAGTTTTGCCTGTCATTTCAATTGCCTGTCAATACGCAATAATTTCCCGCCATTCTGGTGCATTTGAAATCCCTTCGAGTCTTTGAATTTCTCAAAAGTGCGCTTGTCCGGGATTTCGGCTCCAAAAATACACAATGAATATCCACGCCATCTACTCACCTGGAACTTCCAGACTTTTAAATTAAATTCACAAGGTTTAGTGACCCATTAAAGAATGAAGCATACTGGTGCTCATGCATCATTATGAGTAAGGGGGAAATGCGAAATTTTAACTGGAGGTTGCCTTGAAGAATGGTGTATGGACGCATTTCTGCCAAATGGAACTATGTGCATGCATCATGACGTGAGCCCTGATATACATATATATTTATGGGTTCCAGGGCTCATGTCTTAATGCACATAGTTCCGTTTGACCGAAATAAGTTCAAATTTGAGCCATTTTTCTCAAGAGACAACTGAATTGCATTTTACGAAAATGGTCCTAGAGCACTCCAATGTTGCTAGGATCGTGCAACTCACATTCTTTGCAATAAATTCACTGAAATCATGCAAAATATTAAAGTTACGAAGGTGATTCTCGGCTTGAACTTATAGTTCATCGGGAGTAAAGATAAAACTTATTTAAGCGATCAGTTTATGATAATAAGTTTATGATCAGTTGTATTTGCAAGGTGAAAAAAGTTGCACAATCTTAGCGACACACAGTGGATCGAGTCAATTAGAGAGGTCGGACACGAAATTTTTGACAAAAACTCCAATTTCGAGTGTTTATTTCACGGAAAAAAATCTTTGGTGCTTATAGCCAGATAGTAGGTGACATTTACCATCTTGGATTCCCAGATTCGACCCCTGAGAACAATTTTGCTACGAGCAAAATGATATGATGGTTAGAAACCTCAAACCGATATCAGGTAGGCGTTGACAACAAATATGGTAATTCGCACCAACACTGCTGGGCGGGCGCGCCGTCCTCCGTAAACGTCCCGCACAACGTTGCTGAGATAGACCTTCAAAGATGGTAAACTGACCCATCCGGATGTTTAGTGTATCAATCATGAAAGCAAGGAGAACCTAATATTTTGTGTTTTTAGCCATAAAGAGGAGTATTTTTTTGTGAAACGTACAGCTAAAAAAATTGAATAAAAAGGTGTGCAATGTTGGGGTTCGCAGCTAGGGGATGGTGGAAAAGGGTTAATGGCGTAAATAAATTTCGAAATCGAGTAAAATGAGACTACAGCACTTATTGTGAGGTGCTGTAGTCGTATCCGACCTATCAAATTTTTTTGCCTACCGCGGGGCCTGAACCTGGGATATATCTTACCCTAGCCGAAGACCCTAACCATTGAGGTATACAGTATGATGAGAATCTTGACCGGAAAACCCGTGCATAGCTTCGATTTGAACGGAAAACCAGGATATTCAATCTACATGCTTAGATTGGTTCATTCATTTTTCTAATTTTTGTATTTCATTTTATTTTTTAACGTTATTTCAGTTTTTCACTTTATTTTATTTCGTTACTTCATTTCAATTTTTTTACTTTATTTGTTTTCTTTACGTAATATAATTTTTCTTTGATTATTTCTTTTTTATTTATTTACTTTATCTTAATTTTTTTCCTTTGTTCCTTTACTTAATTTTAATGTTTTACTTTATTGTTTTTTCTTTACTTAATATTATTTTTCTTTGATTATTTATTCTTTATTTCTTCCCTGTATTTTACCGTTACTTACTTTATTTTATTTCTTGCAATTTTTTATTTTTTTACTTTAATTCAGTCACTTCATTTTAATTTTTATACTTCATTAAATATCTCTTCGTTGTTATTTATAACTGCATTTTATTTATCTATTCTTTCTTTTTTTCTTTTTTTCTTTTCATGTCGAGAATCAATTCAAAATTTTCAAACTAGGATTATTTTTATGATTGGCTAAAGAGTTCCTAGCATTGGAAAAATAAGCCCAGGCTACTTACTTGAACAAGTGAGATTATGTAGAATAGAAAATAAAAAAATTACCCCTCCAAAGTACTGAAGCCTTGACATGGTGTTAAATATAGTGCATGCCTAACCTACTGGTAAACCTGGGATAATTAGCTTAACGACAGCATACAATTGACAAGAAACATTGTTAAAACATTAGTAACAATTGATAAGTTTCTGCCATTTCCTTGGAATTTTAAATGTAGAAAAAAATTGATTTTGAAAACTATTATTAGTACCAGGGGCCTTTGGCCGCTACGCTGGCCAATGCGGAAGAAAACAACATACGTAAAAAGTCGTAGAACAACCGTGTTCAAGTTATCTCGGGGATTAATGGATTCAAATACCGTCAATGTTTTAGTTTTGATCAATGTTTTTAAAAGAATACACACTTTTATTCCAATGAGTTTCCGCAAATTTTCCTGAGTGATTTAAAATAGATAATAGAAAATTTGACTTAAAACGCATAATATCCGATATCTAAGCTCAGATTCGGCTTTCTCGTGAAAAATCGATGCAATTTCATGTATCATATGTCACCATATCATGAAGGAAAGAGATTAACGTAGGCGTGTATAGATTCTAACATATCAGTCCGACGTGGCAACATGGGTGATTCGGAGTGGGTCAGCTGATGAGTAAGAAGAAGTTTGTTTTCTCGGAAACGGACGAACCAAATGCTTGACGCCGGCGCCTGGCGGCGTAGCTCAAACGTGTGAATTCTGTGCCTACTGCCGCATACCGGCCGGCTTGGATAGAATCTTATTATACGCTTACAATTACCCTATTTTCTTTATGTTATGGTAACATATGATACATGAAATAGCATCAATTTTTCACGAGGAAGCCGAATCTGAGCTTAGATTTTGGGTATGATGCGTTTCAAGTTGAATTTTCTGAATTTGAAAATTTAAGACGGCGGACGTAGCCTAAATTGATACATCGGCTCCCATTCCATCGATTAAATTCGAATTTTTAGCCTAATTTCGAAAATTCGAAAAACCAAGGTAGCGGGCGTGGCCTAAAACGCTATCTCGGTTCCTGCTCGTCGGATTTTCGTAAAACTTGGTGCTAAGAGCAGGGGGGAGGAAAGAAATTTTCAAACACTGCACTCGATATGTCGCAGGCAAATAGTAAAATTAGGCATTTTGTCAAATGCCTAGGCAAATAGTCAAATACTAGGGGGCTATGCCCCGTGACCGCTACGCGGTCCAACCCCCTGATGGCGCTCCGCGCCATCAATGGGCCGCTCCGCAGCCCTATTTTTACCTCCTATCAGTGTTAGTTTTATTTTTCCCCTCAAAAATTACGATATGAGGTATACTTTACTTTTAGAATGAAATAATTTTTGGTTTTGATGAATATTTTAGTTCGTTTTAATCCGTTTTTTTTTTTTAAATCAGTAAAAAATTTAACATCGTCCGAGTTTCTGAATTGTTGTAATAAATGCCCTTTAATTATCATTAAAACCGAGCAGAGTCAAGAATAATTAATTGCGCGAAGTCATATAGTTTTGCGGCGACTTTACCGTCGCCCGAGCCAGCGACGGGAAAAGGAGTACGCTCCACGAACGTATTATTACACGCTTATCAGTCACACAAGGTGGGTCGAATATGAATTCTTGAAAATTTATCAATATAATTTCCCTAATCAGCCCAAATCTGATTGCTTTCTTTGGTGACTCAATGTTGGTAAAGCGTAAAAAATTGACGGGGCAGACTACTAACAAAATACTTTAATTGAGTTATCTGAGATGGTGACCTTCATAATCAACAAGTTTATAATTTGCACTAACACATTCTGTAGTTCAATGAGCCCACTTAACCGAGTAGCATCAACCAAAATCAAGATACCTAGGTTAAGCGCAAGCGCACTCTTTGGTGCAATGAGTCAACTTGATGGAGCAGTTCACCATCAATTTTGTCTCGGTGAACACATTTTTAATAGCTAGTAGCAACTAATTGAAAATGATTGATTTCCCTTAAGACGTTGTGGACAATACAATGCCGTTGGTTATTCTATCAATTTTTTCATGTATACGGCACCAACTTTTAATTAACAAAACCAGGATGGTAATCCGCGCACAGTCATTTTTTTTCGTGTTCATCACAGTTTAGATTTCAAGGAGTGCTTTTAAAGGAAAATTTTACAAGGGAAACCAATGAAACCACTATTGGAACCTCAAATTTCTTTATAAACGGAGTTATAAGCTTCTAAAGTTTCCAAACTTTGTCCGAACTTTCCCACTGACTCGATCCACTGTGCGACATTGGAATGCTCACGGCTCCTTTTTGCAAAGTGCAATCCAACTCACGTCAACGCGCTAGCTGAAGTTCGCAGCCGACCCATCGAATTCAATTTCGCCCGGCTTTTACCCCCGCTTTTAAATTTAGGCTATGACCCAGTTCCGGACGGCGGAGAGGTGGCACCAACCAGCGCGCCAAGACGCGACAACACACGTCGCTACACCGGCGAAGGTGGAAAACACCGGGGGGAGGGGTGGGGGCGCAGCGCGGCATCGAATCTATAATATATCAAGCGATGCATTATAAGGAAAATAAACTCGCGCACTTGCGAAAGAACGGGGGGAGGGGAAGGGGGGCCCGAGTCGCGCGAGAGTTCCCCAGGGTGCAGTTCGATTGTAATGGGTTCCAGGAGAGAGCTGATATGATATGGGACATACACTCCATCTTAAGACACACGTTGGGGGCGCGATGTGCGTCGGCGCGGGGGGCGCGGGCCGCGGGGGGTCCCGGGGGCTCGCGCCTCGAACTCGCTGCCAATATCGCCGTGGATTGATGGGCCGTCTGGCTATGAACTATGGGAGCGTAACCCCGGAGTCCTGCCCGAATTAGGTGCGTAAAAACAATACGTGCGCATCCATCAAGGGTGTCGCGCTCCGCACGCTGAGGGTTTCTCGTCCACGCCGCTGCGCGCTCTATGACACGTTTTTCTTTGAGTATCTTAACGGGGAGAAGACGTGTTTCTTGCTCGTCGCAATCTGCGTCATCAAATTGGGAGAGAAAACGAAGCTAACCATAGTCATATCCACTCCAAAAGTTTGGAAAAAAAGACTTAAGTGCAATAGTTCAGGACGCCTGGCGTACCGTCGCCCCTCTGACTGGGGAGCGTATCTCAATTTCCACGGGAGTCTTGTTTTGAGTGTAAATCCATGCTCTCTGGGGCTCAAGCCAAAATCTAGATGCGCCCAATATAATATATAAGGATTATGCGTGGAGAGCCCAAGGAATTCCTGCCAAGCCCATTGGAGGAGAAATTTTGAGCCCCAAGCCCTGCGGAGCCCATTCCTGCTCCCAAGGAATTAGAGAAAGGAGAGGCTGTGATTTTCGTAACTTAACACATTATTACTTAACTCACTTAACTTAACTTAATAGAGCTTCAAATTCAGAAGCCGTCTGCTCTGCTTCTAATATCCGATCTGAAACTTTGGATTTGAAGGCTCTTCACCATTTTATAGAGGCTCTAAAACGGCTTTTTTGGGACTAAGCAAAGTAAGAAATATTTGATACACGGAGAAAAATCTTCCATCGGAGCAATAGAATTTCAAATAATAATTCCCGGGCGAATTCTTGTTGAGTCAACAGGACATCTCCTTATTTCAAACGGTATTTCTGATATTTCAAAAAGAAGTCTTGCATTTTTAAAGAGTTTTCCGGTCGATTCAAAGAGATCAATCGTCTATGAATGATTTAATTTCTAGACTATTGTCGTCCGGGAAATTTTTTCAGTGTATTTTGCCAATTCATGAGGAATAAGTTTTGTGGATCAAGGCTCGGATTATAAAATCGAGTTTTGAGTTCAGTTTGGCACACATGATATCGACCTGTCTCGGGTCGGGTGTCGAACGACATACTGTGCTCGTCATTTTCAAATAAGTATCGGTTTTGACTATTTGGTAGGGTATTATAGGTGTAATCTTCGTCGTATTTTGCCATGCGATTCTTGTGTTCCTACCCCGAGCAGAGAATTTTGCGCGAGCGATGATGTGATCTTTTCCGTTGTGAATGCATGCAGCTCATGTAGATAACTCAGGGCTAATGGACTGGTTTCAATATTCATGATCCTGGTGCAAGCTTAAAAAGTTCAAGAAGTCAAATGAATAACTCAGGTAAAACCTTTATCTCTGTCTCAAATTACACGCGTTAGTCAGCTCATTATATTCTACCGAAAAATGAAAATCAGAGAAAAATACCAACGAAAGATATTGTAAAAAACTAACCAGTCGACGGATCACACATCAGTTAAAAGATAGTCGTTTAATCAACCAATCAGGAACCATCATAAATCAAAGGAGGCTTACGTCCTGATGGCGCGTGGCGGGCGCCTTAAATTCGATGAGTATGCAATTTAAGCTACGTCCGCGTGATAATAGTCGTATCACGTTTAAGGCTCTTATTAACGGGGCCTTTTTCATCAAAGCTTCCCCATTTTCGATTAGGTTAAACTGGGTATTCCTTCATTGCATCGGAAAATATGATTGAATAGCATATATCTTCCTGATGCATTTGATTGCTGTGCAATTATTTTTTTCATTACACATAATGATTCCCTAGCTATACCTTTTTAGCTTACCCTTTTTGATTTTCCTTGTGGCTAGATTTTTTATCTTTTGGCTATGTCTACGTGTAATAGACCCATCCAGTGCTCCTATTTCCCAAAACTAGTTCCAGATTCCGGAACGTATGAGATTTTCCTGAATTTTCCTCGAGACGTTTGGAATTCCCAAAATGTTCCGAATCTTTTGCATTTTTTGGAACTTTTGAAAAAATCTGAAAGACATCCCGTAACTTTTGACGGTCTTGGAGTGGGAGAAATTGGAACAAAAAGGTTCCGAATCCCGAAACTTTTGACAGGCAAATGGGAGCACTACATTTGCCCTGTTCGCTTCAAGATTTCAAAAAAGTCGATTCTAGACCCTTGATGCGATAGGCTCTCCATATCTCGAAGCTGCAAGTTTTCCTTGCCCGTTGTTCCTTTTGCAGTTGCTTCATTAAAATTTTTCAACTTTTTCCAACATTCCCTTGAATTCTAACTCGGAGCAGATTCTAAGACGCTCCTCAGACCCCCGATCTCAAAATCGAGTGCCCTCCCCAGGGAGGGCATTCCCGAAGGCAAACTGAAATCCTGGAGGGAGGCGGGAGGGAGACGGCTCGTCGTATTCAGCGCGCACATCGGAAGGGATGCTTAGCAGACGCCGCTGGGGGAGGGGCCGGGGGCGGGGGTGGAAAGTTAAGAGAGAAGTTGCAAATTGCGTGAAAGGAGGAGCATTATGGAAGGTGCATTATAGATGAGAACAGTGGTAAAAGTAGTGGACTTGACGGTGTGGCATAGTGACAGGTTTGCCGAACTGCTCAGTGAAATTTGAAAGTTTTGCCGGGGTTGAAGGGGGGTTTCTTTGATATTGGAGAAGTGTGGCCGTCGCTCTTGGCGGGCCGCGGTCTCAGGTGGATCGGCGGACTGGCAGGGCCTCGTGGGGCCTTATTATTGTCAGCCTAGCGGCGCGCTGCGGCTCCCTGTCGCCTAACGCGCTCTGGTGTCAGCTTGCCGAAAAATACGCTGTTTATGCAGTTTTCATACGCGGGCTACCTTTGTAGAGAGAGTATGGGCACGAAGTACGATAGAGCAAAAAAAAAATGGTGACAACTTTAGGTTAATGGGAGCTAAGGTGATTCGATGGATGTCATATTTTGTGTCAGAACGGGTTGCGATATATCGCATCAATTGGTTCAATTTTTTCAACTACTTGTCATTTTTCTCCACTTTTGAGATCGCAATTCTGTTGTCAGGAGGAGACTAAAGCACTCACCAATTTTAACAAAGAAATTCAACGTAATAAAGGCGTAGTTTTTTCAGAGGGAAAATATCGCATTCAAGTGCAGTTTCGATATCAGTATCGAATTCGATGTTTTCTCTCTAAAAAAACCACGCCTTTATTACGTTGAATTTCTTCGTAAAAATTGGTAAGAGAGTGCTTTAGTCTCCTGACAACAGAATTGCGATCTCAAAATTGGAGAAAAATGACGAGTAGCTGAAAAAATGGAACCTATTCATGGGATATATCGCATGCCGTTCTGACACAAAATATGGCGTCCATCGAATCACCTTAAGATGTAAAAAACAAATGGTGACAACTTTGGGTGAGAGGAGGTTGTTAACCTTTGACAGCTGCACCGAAAAAAAGGGTACTGAATTATCATTCTGGATGAAAAAAGTGTGTGACAACTCACAAAACGGTGAGTCAACCGCGCCTTAGCAGTTATTATGGCAATGTCAAGATGTAATGCTAACTGCTGTGGCGGTTAACTCAGCGTTTTGTGTGTTGTCACACACTTTTTTCAACCAGAATGTCAAGTCAGCATCCTTTCTTTTTCATTGTGTCACCTAAAACGTAATCATAGAAAGACTACGAGGTAACAATATGAAATTTTTAGCGTTTTCCATCTCAGAGATACAAAAAATGAAAAACTTCCGTGACAGGTCGTATTGAAATCGTTGGATTTCACTACATTTTAAGCAGCGCAATTATGGAGGTTGCAGGTTTTCATTCTATTCTCCTTTTCAATTGCAGA
>NW_017547167.1:2227185-2440738 GCF_001854935.1 Bemisia tabaci
GGATTTTTACCCGTATCATTGTTTTGGAGTAAGTAAATTTAAGCTAGGTAGCATTTCATTTTCGAAGATCGATTTTGCGAAGAATATGTCAATATCCGAAGATACATCTGAATTGAACGACCATTTGTTTAAAAAGCATGCGCGCGGTCGAACGAAGCCCAAATCCTAGAGGACCAATTTTATCAGACGACTAGTTCCGGAAAACAGACTCGAAAATAGTATAACAGGGCCCAAGAATGGATTCAAATTGACGAGAGCGTATGGAGGGATGGAGTCTTAGACGGATTAAGACGGCTCCTGGATTCCAGAGTGGCGGGCGAGTCGTTAACCTAAAGTCCCTCAGGACTTCGAACCCCTGACTTAAGATCGTAACTACAATTCTGCATGAGCCCTCGAAAACATTGAATTTAATGGACTAAAGGGCTCATCCTAAAAAAAAGTACTTATTCGTTAAAGTCACTCGAGGCAATGAGGAGGAGGAGGATTAATCAGTTAGCTCCCCTCTTTCCTTATACCCCCGCGATGCTCCAGATCGTTGTCTAACATTTTGCCTAACGCTCAAATGAAGGAGAAATATGTCTCAGAGTGTAATCAGTGCTCTTTCCTTTTCAAGGTGGCACGGTGTGCTGACTTTGTTTTGTTCCATTATTCCATCGAGACAAACTCTCCATGCAACGATAGAGATCAAATACATTAACTGGGTTGCCACTTTGTTTAGGGACTCCTAAACTGAAAACACGGCAACCCTGTTCATGTATTTGCTCCCTATCTTTGCATAGAGTTTATCTTGATGTGGAGGTGGACTCTCATGGTAGCGTGGGACATCCCCTCCATAACGGCCTCGCAACTTTGAGAGCTTCTTTGAGCTTTGGAGCTCGTTTCAGAGAAAACCAGTGGCACAGTGGCACCATCGTGTTTCTCGCTAAATATTGCCTACGAATCAGTACTTAATAAATCGCAAATCCTTCACGCATGCAAGTGCTTCATTATCCGATGGTAACAGGCGGCCGGGTTGTCGCATACCGAAATTGTCGGATGCTCCGATGTACGTTCCGACTCAATTTTCGAACATTAAAAACACCTATTATGTGAATGTAAGTAACAAATAAGAACGCAAATTAAGTGTAAAATGGCTTATTTTATGTTATAATAAAGAATAGTGTTATCTTGCGATGCGATTTTCAAATTTGGCAGACTTTGTAATCATAAATGACAAATCTTATGCGCAACAAGGCCATTTTCCCCTATTGCATATATTAGTGAGTGTAAAATGCACCGTCGCACGGTGGATCGAGTCTACGCAAGAGGTCGGAAATGACTTTTTATTAATAAAACTGGAAATTTAGACGTTTATTCCGTAAGATTTAAAGTTTGAAGGGTGCTTCCGCAAGTTAATTTTACGAAAAAACCAACGGCACCGCTTCGTAAGCCCTCCACGTTTTGTAATAATGGAGTTATGAGCTTTTAAAGTTTCAAAATTTTGTCCAACTTCTCCCGTTGAGTCGTTCCATTGTGCGTCGAGGCAGTGTCGGATAATGCGGAAGTCGGATAATCGAGTAATCAAGGTTACTGTGCCACTAATTCATTCGTTCCAAAATGCGAAGCGGGGCATTTTTGTTGAAGTCAGTCCAAATGACATTGAGAATTATTAAGTTGTACATATTTTTTAAATGAATAAAATAGTTTCAGTATCATTGATTTTTTTTTCGCTTTTCAGATGGAGTGAGTTCGGGTGACGAGGACGATGACGGTCTCTCTGCCGGACCCGACTCTCCGGGAATTCCGTTTTCACCGACCTCTTCACTCAAGACGGGAAGTGTTGGACTCGATCCGGACAACGATGATGATGACGACAACGCTAGTTTGGCATCAGGTAAGTTCTATTTCAACGTCATCCTTTATTCCCTCGTTTTATGTAATAGATGTCCCATAGGCGGATCCAGACACTTCAAACGGGGGGAGCGGAAGGCAGATCCAAAGAGGAAGGCGTAGGGGGCATACCCCCCCTTTACCCGAAAAAAAAGGACGTAGAAAAAGAAAAGAAAGGTAGAGGAAAGGAACGGAGGAAAGAAGAAGTAAGGACGCTTATAATATAGATGTTGCGTGAGGAATTTGCGATTTGACTGTTGATTCTCATGNTCGAGCAGAACATGGCGCCAGCTCTCCCATTTACATTACGACTCTATGTACTCTATGGTTCCGACTCGATTTTCGAACACTAAAAACACCTATTATGTGAATATAAGTAACAAATAAGGACGCAAATTAAGTGTAAAACGGCTTACTTTATGTTATTAAATAAAGAATTGTGTTATCTTGCGATGCGATTTTCAAATTTGGCAGACTTTGTAATCATATATGACAAATCTTATGCGGAACAAGGCCATTTTCCCCTATTGCGTATATTAGTGAGTGTAAAATGCACCGTCGCACTGTTGATCGAGTCTATGCAAGAGGTCGGAAATGACTATTTTTAATGAAACTGGAAATTTAGATGTTTATTTCGTGAGATTTAAAGTTTGAGAGGTGCTTCCGCAAGTAAATTTTACGAAAAAACCAACGGTATACCGCTTTTCAGACCTCTACGTTTTGTAATAATGGAGTTATGAGCTTTTAAAGTTTCAAAATTTTGTCCAACTTCTCCCGTTGAGTCGTTCCATTGTGCGTCGAGGCAGTGTCGGATAATGCGGAAGTCGGATAATCGAGTAATCAAGGTTACTGTGCCACCAATTCATTCGTTCCAAAATGCAATGTGGGGCATTTTCGTTGAAGTCAGTCCGAATGACATTGAGAACTATCAAGTTGTACATATTTTTCAATGAGTAAAACAGTCTCATTATCTTTAAATTTGTTTTCGCTTTTCAGATGGAGTAAGTTCGGGCGACGAGGACGATGACGGTCTCTCTGCCGGACCCGACTCTCCAGGAATTCCGTTTTCACCGACCTCCTCACTCAAGACGGGAAGTGTTGGACTCGATCCGGACAACGATGATGATGACGACAACGCTAGTTTGGCATCAGGTAAGTTCAATTTCAACGTCATCCTTCGTTCCTTCGTTCCTTCGTTTTATGTAATCGATATCCCAAAGGCGTATCTAGACACTTCGAACAGGGGGAGCGGAAGGAGAATCCAAAAGGGATTCCATCGAAAATTTTTCGAAATTTTGAAGCATTCACTCTGCAGTTGAGTCAATTTCGTCATGAATAGTTACCAATTATAAGTGTCCTTACTTCTTTTTTCCTCCGTTCCTTTCCTTTACCTTTCTTTTCTTTTTCTACGTCCTTTTTTTTCGGGCAAACGGAGGGGGGGAGGGAGCCCCCTACGCCTTCCTCTTTGGATCTGCCTATGCGGTATCCATGTGCTTTGGATATTCCGATAAGGAGTTATTTCTCATTACCGAAACTTAGCTTCTCTGTTTTCCTTCTGTTTAGAGAATAGCATTGAACCATGACTTTAAAAAAAATTCAAGTTTTTTACTCATCATTTCTCAAGTGCTTTCGCAGCAGATAATTGCGTGGGACATTGATCATTGCGCACTGAACTGTGATTCAGGAGAAAATTCAAGTTTTTTATTCTTTGTTTTTCAAGTGCTTTTGCAGCAGATCCAATTCTTTTTACTCGCTAATTTCATGAACGGAATTGTGTTTGCATTTTAATTTTTAGAGGGACACCCAATTATTTTTATACGATTGAACTCATTGCCGCATTTTAAATGAAGTTTTGCCCCTATTCCCAAACCGCACTCTTAAAAATAGTCTAAATTGAATATAGTATAAAGCTGAAGCTGAAGTTGGGAGTATAATCAGTTTTTCCAAATGTATCACACCCAATAACTCTGTTTTACTCTTGGTTTTTTATGGCTTCTATTATAACTTTATTAAAATTACATCCAGCCGAAGATTCTTTTGAATCAAATCAATTTTGCGTATCTAGACATAGGGAAAAGCAGAATCTCGTTTGGGTGATTATTGAAATGCAATTCAACTATGGCTTTGTAGTACGTTTAAGTACCGATTTCGCATATGCAAATATCAACTCTAAGTAGCCATAATTTCGAAAATCTCTTCGATAGAGAATTTAAAATCTACAGTTAAAGAGTTTCGCAAATCGCTAAACACTGGGATTTCATTCATGCTTCGTTGCGCTTTCAAAATATCATCACTCACAGTGAGTTTCGTTTGAAAGATGAATCGCCTTTTTGTTATGATTATTGTATCACGCATAACTGAAGGCGTTTTATACGCAGTCGAGTCACCTAGCTATGTCCCGTCGCGTCGCATCGGCATCCTTTTATTTAGTACTTGTGAGTAACGGAAGAATACTTCGTTGTCAGAGGTTGGCTATGTCATACGAGGGAAAAAACAATTTCTGCTACACCCTAATGTCCGCGGACTAATGTGAATACTCGACTCAGAAATGATGCTGGAACTGTTGAAGTTACTGTTGTGACAAAATTGAAACGGGGCGACAACAAATAACTCAGCAATAGAGTCATTTTCCCCTATCAATCCTATGTTTCTGAACACATTCGAAAGTATCAACATGCTAAACATGTTGTGTTAGTTTTAAAACTAAATGTCCAGGATCGGGATTTGCGTTCATATGACATTTGGATATTTGTGTAGGCAGAAACCTTTGGTTTTTGAGACATGGCTCACCTACGAAAAATTTCCTTAGCACGCCTTTGCCGGGTCCATTATGTACGTTACTTGTAGCCGTGATACCGTTAAATCGTAAATTACATGAATTTTCAGGTTCTCAGCTGTCTGAATGTTATATGTACGAGAAAGTTATGTTCGGTTGGTGTTGATACGAGTAGTAGAACGCAAGTAACCTGAACGTGAGGTAATGGTTTTGGTTAATTTTTCTTTGGGTTACACTGACTAAATCTTTAAGTCGGAAATTTGCAACATCGTTATAAGTCAAACGCGTGACGCCAGGACCGAACCTGGATCATGTTGATAGTCCAATGCGAAACCACGCGCATGTCGCAGCCTCTGTCTCTGAGTGTCTTCGAAAAAACAAGAGTACATTCGTTCATCAGATCACTTTCTTCATACCTAGGTCTCAGAATAACCTAGGTTTTGGTTGATTCAACCAAATTTTGATCCATTAACAAAGTTCTGTTAGTTAATCTGGCCAAAAGAAAGTAACTGAAAGTAACCGAAAGTAACCATAACGCGGGCATTTTTAGCTTTGTGCTTAGAGCCCGTTAAATCGCAAATTCCATGATTTTTAGGATTTCACCTGTCTGAATGTGAGACAGTCCCATGATCGCTACGTCCCACCGAAAAAAAAGTGATGCTGATTTAACATTCTGGATGTAAATAAGCGTGCAACATGTGCAACAACTCTCAAACCGCTGAATTATCGTTATAGCAGCTACTTTAGTAATGTCAAGATATAAAATGGAACTGCTGTGGCGGTTACTTCAGCGTTCTGTGGGTTGTCGCAAACTTTTGTACATCTATAATGCTAAATCAGCATCAATTTTTTTTTTTTTCGGTGCCCTCACTGGAAAAAAAAAAACACATCAGATCTAGAGTCCAGACTCTTGAAAACATTGACAAGAAAAAGTACTCTTGATTCAATCGAATTTTTCCTTGAATCAAAACGAAATCTGCTTAAATTAAGAGGCTTGGTTCTTGATTTAAGCTAGATTCTGATTGAATCAAGAGTACTTTGATGTTTTTAAGAGTCTGGACACTAAATCCAATGTGTTTTTTTTTTTCCAGTGCTATTCAAACCACTTCGTTTCCGAAAGCCTATTCTGAAGCCTGATTATTCTACGACTTTCTTTCTTTTTGTGTATGGGTACCTCATCACTAGACGGAGCACCCTATCCGACATGCGTCCACGGCCAGTCGACCGTGCGGAGCACATTCTCAAAGAGACCGGTCTCCAAGGAGCGTGGAGGATTTTCACGACAACTAGTGCATGATTCTGTAAGAAAGTCAACCGCAACTCCGACGGCGACACAGCGAGCGAGGAACAGTTAAGAGGAAATTCGCCAGAATGAAACTGCAACTTATTTGTTTTGTTCTTCTCCGCTGGAGAGTGTATCGTAATGATTGTGGGTCATTGCTACGGACGGGACGTATGGCCTGAACCCACCTGCGTTGCCATACGTCAGACTCAAATGTCAGAGTCAACAAGGATCCATTGATACTAAATCCTCATGTCTGAGAACTCGAAAAATTAATTTTTTTTGCGGAATGCTCTTCTTTGAGAGGGCCTCTACAGTATGTGTGAAGATTTTGTATCGATCTTCCGAAATGCTGATGGGTTTTTTAAAAACAAAAACCACCCTCCTCCAGTTTTTCCGTGCAGAGATCTAACATGCCTAAAAATTGAATTCCCCCATCGATTGAATGCATAAGCACATTCAATAATCATTGCACATGCAATTAATAATGCACATTTCAATAATCATTCCGCTGTCATGACAATCATATGTCTATGATTGTCATGACAGCGGAATGATTATTGAAATGTCATCAACTCTATGTCGCCGCTTACGACAAGACATAGCCCTATCTTAACCGTGTAATATATCGCAATTCGATGTCTTATCGGGCTGGTTTAAATTTCAATAATCGGCCCGCTGGTCAACACTTTATTCCGACACCTGGAGGGTAAGTTGATGGCCCAGCTTACTTTTATCTGATTTACAAGAATGTAGAGGGATTCGTACACTGGAAAAATGAAATTGCTCATTTAACAATGTTGTAGTTAGGTACGAAAAGTGTCCGACATGTTTCAATGTAGATTTTACAATAAAAAAATCCTAATTTAACCACCCCCGTGGTAAAGCGTGCTATGTACTTACTATTGTAAAATGTACATTTGAAGCATATCGGACATATTTTTTAACAATTTAATTTTTGAAGTAGCAATTTCATTTTTTCCGTGTACATGACAAACTAGAAGCGTTTAAGGAATATTCCTTGCTCTGGCGTTCTTCTCGCAATAAATTGAATCATTTTTAGGACAATTGGAGAAAATGGCAACGTTGTTTAGGAAATGAATGAAAGACCGATACAGGTTGGGACGCACGCGACGCGGCGGGCACCGGATTGCGGCACCAGCCAACCGAACCGAAGAGCTTTTCGAAAAGGGAATCAACTATGTGCGACGCCCCTGAGTACTCTGCGGAGGAGGACGAGGCAGTGTATGATTTGGTCCTTATGTTTCTGGTTCGTTTCATGAGCTGTTGGTGCACTTTACAGCGCGAGCCATCAGCGAGAGCATAAACAGCTCCTCAGTCGAACCAACAACATATCATTTTCCTCGTTAAATTAATGGACCAGTAAACAGGGCGATGAATTGGACCACATTTTGCAATAAGGAACTAGTGTTTCTGGCTCATTTTAGAAACAACGTAGGAATCATCGGTGTCCCTATGCAGAAAGGTGCTTTTATGAGAGAGCCAGAGATTGTGGTTCCACTGCAAAATGTAATCCAATTAAAGTATCCCAATACATACATTTTTTTATCAAAATTCCACAGTATACTGCGTGAACAGATGTTAAAAAAATATTGAATCTGGATACGTATACAGGGCCGGATTTAGAGGGCGGCCACATGGACCGCGGCCCATGGCGGCAAATCTAAGGGGCGGCAAAAATTTGCAATTTTTTAAAGTGCAGGTATTAAAAAAATCGGATTAATAAAAACAAGATTACAAGCGAGAAAAGGCGACAAAATCTCTCATTCCCTGAGAGTATCTTAATTTCTAATTTTGTCGTCTCTTAGTGATACAAGAGACAGCATATTCAATAAGTCGAGTTAAGAGAGAGATCAAACACGCAATTTGGCCTGGAACGGAGCGACTTAGAGAGAAATGATAGCGAGGACTTGAGATGAAAAGTAGAAGCCCTCGGCGCGGAGATCGGCATAGAACACATATTAGCGCCAACCAGACTGCACGAATACTTCACGCATTGCAACAAACACAGTGCGGTCATTGCGGTCAGCGTGAAACGAATAGCGCCTACAAGGATGCATGAATACTTCACGCTTTGCGCCAAACACGGTGCGGTCTGCGCAGCGCGGCGGCGGAAGTTAAAATCATTGATCCACATTTATGTTTGTAGTTTCATAATTTTTTTGTTCATTTCTTATTAATGGAGGTCCTTGTCCACACAGATATGGTTTTTGATATACGTCACATATTGATTTTTATTAAAAAAAAGGAAATGTATTTGTGCTTTAGGCCTTATTGGTTTCCTGTAAACTGCAAGACCCTGAAAAAAAGAAAAACAAGCAGGAAGCTCCAACGCATTCGCGTCGGAAAGCGGCTCTAGAAGCGGAAGCGGCGATAGAAAAGAATTTTTTTCATTCTTTTTTAATTTATTTTTTTTTATTTTTTTTTAATAGGAGATTGAAATGAAAATATTCCTCAGATACAATCATTAGGTGTTTCAAGAGACAGGTCTAAGGCAGAAATGGATGGAGTTTTTTTTTTTTCTTTCTTTTTTTTAAGAAACTTTGTGAAGCATCTGGGAACCACTTTGACTATCTACTGCGACACTTATTAAAATGAATACACGTCAAGTCCATCCTACTCATCGCAGTAATCCAGACGACCCTCTCGCCCTCGGGACGAGGCCCTCGCCAAGGGCGGGGGGGNAGGGGGGGAGGGGGAGAGGGGCAGACCGATAATCCCGGTCGAGGGTGACTCCTCGCCACCCTCGAAATGCCGGAGCAGCACTTGACATTTGACAAGCTAGCCACTGACTCCGGCCCAACAATAGCCGAGGGGGCGGGGTGTATGTTTACTCTACCGCCCACGCCTAATGGGCCGTAAACGTAAAAATATTAGGTGCCGGGGCCCGAGTCACGAGTGGAGCGTGCTCGAGAGGAGGGCCCCCTTCCCCTCCCCCCTACCCGAGCCGCGGGGGGCGCCCCCCGGTGGGCCGGCCGTGTCCACCCATTGATGACTTCATAATGACTCCAGCTGTTAGCACCTATAACTACACGCTCGCTCCGCTGCTATTCCGCCGTGCCAAGCAAGAACGTCGTAAGAGCCTTCAGACGTTGCCATATTTTCTTCGATAAAAACCTAATTCACAGGGAAAATTGCGAATATTATTTTCCAAAATTTTCGGACAATTTTGTACGCAATTCAATCTAAAATTTTTGAAAATGTCGAAGAGATATGTGCATGAATGTCGTCAAAAATACATGTTTTATGAAGGGAAATTTGGCAACCCTCAAATGTTACGGCAGTACTGACCAGCGGCGCGTCGTGCTTGCGATGAATCGATTGATCTCCCATTTAAACCCATGCTGCTGTGCTGAGTAAGAACGCCGTATGAGCCATCAGGAGTTGCCAAATTTCCCCTTGTAAAACATTAAATTTTGAGGAAAGTTATGAATATTTTCTCTTGAAATTTTCAAATCCTCCAAATCAAATTGCTGGTGAAATTCTGTTAAAAATTGGAAAGAAAACAACCAACAGTTTCCTTAGAGATTCGTATTATATCGAAGGCAATTTGGCAACGCCTGGAGGCTTATACGGCGTTCTTCCTTAGCACGGCAGTATGGCAAAGGATCGATTAACAGAGTCGATCGGAATGATCGATTCTTTACCATAGTCTCAAATGGGAAAATGTCGATAGCTGGTGATTCATGCTTCGCCACTGCTATTGACACGTATCAGAAACCGCGTAACTCGTGATGTATAATTATACGCAGATGCGTTGTTTTTGCCTAGTGCGGTTGTCCGTGACGGGGCTAACGACTGGCGCGGACACGATGGCCTGCGGGGGTGTGGGATCACGGGGGAGGAGGAGGGGGCGTCCGTTAGGTCAGCGCGATTGATCTCGGCCACGATTTGCGATCTACGGAGGTCGGGATCCGCCGGATCCAGCGGGGCATCCCGACTGCGAGTGCGTGGATAACCGTGTCAAGGCGAAAATGCCGTAAATTTTGAGCCTTTTGAGAGGTATTTTAAAAATTGAGTGGATATTTTGTGGAATGCGCTGGTGGACAAGCCATGAATTGACTGCCAGCCACCAGGGTCGCATCAAACGTAATAAAGAATTGAAAGATTGGAATTTCAGTGAAATATTTTATGAAATTTCACGAGGCTGTGAAATATTTCATATTATTCAGGAGCTGGAGTATGCAACTCGCACTCAAAGACACACGAATAGAAAAAAGTCACAATTTTTACATTATGCGAAACATGAGAAGGAACCGGTATTTTTCAAAATTTTTCAAAAATTTCTGAAATATAATGAAATATTTCACGTACTTCAAGATTTTATTTTTCATGAAATTTTGCCACGCTGCAGCCACAAATACGGGCAGAAAGTCAGGAGTCGTATTGGATTCTAAGATACATTTTACAAGAGGACACTTTATTAATTTCTGCTAGTTTCTGAATAACACCAAAATACATCAAATCTTCGATTGCCATTCTCTGCTGGTATTTTAAAGGATTAGCAACCAACAGTTTCCTCTTTAATTTTCTGTGAATTTTCCCCGATCATTCATAAATATTCACAGAGAATTTTAAGTAGATAGGTTGTTTGCGCCATGAGTTTTGCTGTGCTGCAAGCAAAAGATTCATACGTTATTCTCTCGTTCTGTTCGGTTGGTGATGAGTTTTTCTATGACCTTAAAAAAGTTGAGACTCCAGAAATTCTGAAAATTGTACTTCCCGCCGACGTAATCAATCTTACATAATTTAGAGAGGAAGGGGGGTGTAAAAGTGATTTGCAAAGGCAAAGGAGAAGTGGCGGGCGGTCAAAAATTCGGCTATAACGCCGCACGTAATACTTGAGCGGCTCAAATGTATAGAAAACGCCGCAATGATCGTTTTTCCCAGAAACATGCGATCCCAAACGGACACGGGCCACAATCTCGGTTTATTAATAAGTACCGCATCTTTTATCTCAGAGATCGATTCATTCATGACTTTTTAAGATCGCCGCTAAAATCAGATCTGGAGCGAGAGTGAGCGTCGCACACTGGAGCGAGTAAATATGAGAAGTCGGACGGAATCCGAAAACTTTGAAAGTTTATACTTTCGAAAATATGAAACAAAAAAAGTTTAAAAGTGGCTCCATTGGTTTTTTCGTGAAATTTCCTTTCAGAAACATCCTTGGAATTAAATTTGTGACAAAACAAACGGAAAAATTTGACATTTTACCGAAAATTTTCATGTCCGATCAGCGGGCTGATTGTCGAAATTTATATAGACAAAGCTATAGACAAAGAAGACATGGATAGTACGAAGCTATCCTATTGGATGACACGGGTAGCTTTTATAGACTAGGGGGCAAATGATGGACTAACTGAGTTACATTTTGCAAAAAGGAACCAAGAGCATTTCAATGTTGTTAAGATTGTGAAACTTCTTTTGTTTCGGGAGAAAACCCCGATAATTTATAAACAGTTTCTTTCCTCCACCCTAAAAACTGTAAATTTAAGACGAAAATTACAATATAAACTTCATATTTTTGCATGATTCCAGTACTTTAATCACAAGGGATAAAGTTGCGCAATCTTAGCAACACTGTAACGCTCTTGGTTCCTTTTCGCAAAATGCAATCCAACTATAGGATCTATCGTAGGTTGCCGCTAGTTAGTCTATTTTCTACCTCCTTCGTCCATTGCAACCACCCGTTTCCACCAATAAGATCCCTCCAAATTCTTTCTTTCTTCTTTGTCTACGGCTTTGTCTATTAATTTCAATAATCGGCCGGCAGTTCTATTAGTTAGTTCCACCGTGCGTCGGGGATTGATGGCTCGGTAGGAATTCTCCTCAGGAGTCGGGAGCCGGAAGAGCAGGAAGGGGGGACGGGGGGACCACCTGCGCGTCACCTATGCAGCGCGGCAGGTTTGAAGTGCATCGCCGCACCTCGCTCAAAGCGCGTCGGGGTAGGATCCGGGAATCCAGGATCCGAGGATCTCATCTTTGTGGCGTTACGTCCGCACCGCCACCGCCACTGCCGCGCATTCCGATGCACGAGGGGTATTTCTCGGGACTGGGGTCACCCGACCCGCAAGAAAGCGGGGGCCTTATTGCAGGACGGGTGCTTGCAAGCCCAATTCGGGCACCATGAGTGCGAGATCCCCGGTGCTGTCTCTTGCATCACGGAAAGACGACAAAATTAGAAATTACTATACTCTCAGGAAATGAGAGATTTTGTAGCCTTTTCTCGTTTGTAATTTTTTTTTCTAAATCCGATTTTTTTATATACCTACATTTAAAACATTGCAAAATTTGCCGCCCCCTAGATTTGCCGCCATGGGTCAGGACCCATTGAGACGGAAAAATATTGCGAGAAACGACGGGATCCAGTGGCGTGGCGTGCTTTGCGATATATTGATTGATCTGCCATTTAAATCTATGGTATAGGATCGATTATCAAGGTGTTCGCAACGGACACCTTGATAATCGATTCTTCACTACAGCTTCAAATGGAGTAATATCGATAATCGATCCTTCACGCCACGCCACTGGATCCAGTCTTCTCTCGCTATATTTTTCCGTCTCAATGGGCCCCGACCCATGGCGGCAAATCTAGGGGGCGGCAAATTTTGCAATTTTTTTGAATGTAGGTATAAAAAAATCGGATTTAGAAAAAAAAATTACAAACGATAAATTGCTACAAAATCTCTCATTTCCTGAGAGTATAGTAATTTCTAATTTTGTCGTCTTTCAGTGATACAAGAGACAGCACCTTTAATTAGTCGAGTTAAGCGTGAAACCAAACACACAATTTGGCCTGGAACGGCGCGACTTATTAGGGAGAAATGATGACGATAACTTGAGATGAAAAGGAGGAGCCCTTGGCGCGGCAATCGGCATGTAACACATGTTAGCGCCTACAAGACTGCACGAATACTTCAAGCATTGCATCAAACACAGTGCGGTTATTGTGGTCAGCGTGAAACGGATAGCGCCTACAAGAATGCATGAATACTTCACGCATTGCGCCAAACACAGTGTGGTCAGCGTGAAACGCATAGCGCCTACAAGACTGCGTGAATACTTCACGCATTGGGCTGAACACGGTGCGATCGGCGCGGCGCGGCGCGGCGGCGGAAGTTAAAATCATTAAACCAAATTTTGTGTTTGTTCTTTCATAATTTTTTCGTTCATTTCTTATGAATGGAAGGCCTTGCCCATTAGAGATAGGTTTACGAAACTTGACTTTCGCGCAAAGTTCCGTGACCTTCTGCCAGTAGTGTTGACAGGGCTTTCCCAAAAAATGTGTTCAACACAAGTAAACGCGTCTCATGCACCCCTCCCCTGCTGGCACGTTCACTTGATGGTTTTTTCTGATGTTTCAAGTTTCAAAACGAATGAGAAGGGGGCGGCAAAATACAGGCGGCCCATGGGCGGCAAGTAGGAAAATCCGGCCCTGATATAAAACTTAAGGAAAGAATAAAAAAGGGAAGCTCAATATAAATACTGTTATGTAATACTACGCTTGACACCCATCACTCTCTGATAAAATACTGGTTTTCTTTCCACATTTTTTCCCCCGCAAAAAAATGATCCATAAAATTCGTAAGCATATTGAAACCGTACAATCCTAAAAAGCTCTATTTCATTCCGAGGAAAACCAAAGGAATGGATGCCGGGATGCAGGATCAAAAGTTCCACTTTCTTTGCGGATCCACTGTTTATATACCGACTTCCAACTTTCCGCTTATATACTCTCCAAGTTTCCCACCGAAACTGCCCTTTCTCTCTAGTTCTGTTCAAAAAAAAAAAGGCTTCTTGAGAGTCAACGCATTGTTTTCTTAGTTTATTTGGAGTCAACACATACCTTTCGCAACCGAACCCACGACAAAGAAAAGCCTCTTAAAGCATCGGGCGTTCAGCACTCTGTGAGGTAAGTAGGCAGTAAGCAAACGTCGGGATATTGAACAAGTTTTGCTATAATCTTGGTTTTCTTTGAAATTTTTGGAAAATACGGACCAAAAATGCTGTTAAACACGATCCAGCTGTTTATCCCGGAAAGGTATTTTCGTAAAATCTGGATCAAAGCTAAAAGTAATCGAACTCGAAAATAAATTTTTCGATTCGACTAATCAAATGCACCGGATGGCCAGTATGCCCCATTCTTAAGCCCGCAGCGAGTTTTCTCCTCGCCTATAAGGAGGGCAATATGACAGAAGATAGTGAGTATAAAATGAGTTCGAAGTAGGTTCTTTGCCGTGAAATTAAGAATTTAAGGTTCATAAATAGAGGCAGAAAGTAAACGTCGGGATTTCGAATACATTTTGCTACAATATATGTACTAGTTTTCTTGTGAAACTTTTGGCAACAAATGGATCAAATGTGCTTTTAGGCGCGGTACAGCAGTTATTTCTAAAAACCCATTCTGTAAAACCTGCACCAAAGCTAAAAATAATCGCACGCCAAACTCAAATTTTCGAATGAATCGGCTGTCTGGAGGTCCATTCGTTATCTCTCAGGAAGTATTCTCTTTCAGCTGGGGTTAGAGCATCCTTTTTAAATTTTTGGCAAAACATGAATCAAATTCGCTCAGAGGTACTGTGCAGCCGTTCTTTCCCAAAAAATTGTCCCTTCCTAAAACCTGCACCAAAGCTAAAAATAACCGAACGCCGAAATCAAATTTTCGAATGCATTGGCCGTCCAGTGACCCAATCCTTAGTTCGCAGGGAGTCATTTCTCTCGGCCGAAACGAGGACATCAGCCCAGTGGAAAACTTAAGGAGGTAAGCTCAAAGTTGGAAGTAGGTATATAAAAAGCGGATCCGCGGAGAAAGCGGAACTTTTAATTCTGGGAATCCATTTTCTCGCTTTGTCCTTGTTAGCTTGCAGGAAATATTCTCTCTAGGCTGGGACGAGAGCAGCCTTTTTAAACTTTTGGCAAAAAATGAATCGAATATGCGTGGAGGCACAGTAAAGCCGTTCTTTCCCGAAAATCCTTTTGTAAAACCTGCACCAAAGCGAAAAACAATCGAACACCAAGATCAAATTTTCGAATGCATTGCCTATCTAGTGGTCCATTCGTTATAGCTCGCAGGGAATCATGGCCTGGGGCGGAATGAGTGCATCCTTTTCAAACTTTTGGCAAAAAATAAATCAATTACTGTTAGAGGTACTGTGCAGCTGTTCATTCCCAAAAAATCCTTTTGTAAAACCTGCACCAATGCTAAAAATAATCGAACGCCAAAATCAAATTTTCGAATGCATTGGCTGTCTTGTGGCCCCTTCGCAGGTTAACTCGCAGGGAGTCATCTCTCCGGGCCGGAACGAGGGCATCAGCCCGGGCCGATAGCCCGGCGGAAAACTTGAAGAGCGTAAGCTCAAAGTTGGAAGTAGGTATATAAAAAGCGGATCCGCGGAGAAAGCGGAACTTTTAATTCCGGGCATCCATTTCCTCGCTTTGTCTTAGCGGCGTCGGCGTCGGGACGCCCTCGCCGACGCGAAGCTCACCTTGGCCGCGAGGTGGGAGCTCGATTGGATCTAAAACCAGAACTTGGAGGCTCCCGGGCTCCGGGCCCGGGGGACCGATAAAACGTTCGGAAATGGGCCTCCGAACACCCATAACGGCGTGCACTAGATGCTTAATGCCCCCTCCAACTCGCCCGCGACTAAATTAACCAGGGACACCTTTGCTCTCTATTCGTAATTATGGCTTTGTTTTTACTGTCTGCGCTGTACAAATCAGAGGGGCGGGAATTAGCACCCCTGGAGAGCAGTATAACTGACGCAGCTGGACTCGACCCCCCGCCCCCCGCCTCTCGGGGAGCTCCCGCGCTTCGGGGAGCTTTATTGCCGAACTGTCGAACTTGAACTTTTAAAATCCCCCGGAAAGCGCGGAGCTTTTTATTTATTCGCCGGCCGTCCGGTGTCCGCGCCGTCGTTCGCTTTTTATTCCCCGTTTTATTTTTGGTCCCGCTCATTTATTCATCCTCGTCTCCGCTCCGCTCCGCGATTATTTTCGCGACGATTTATCGCCGAGGACGACGCGCCATTCGTCGCTTTGTGGACGAAAGGACGTAACTCTATTCCACGGTTGCGAAATTTGGCGGTGCCATTTCCCGGAACTAGTACCGGATTTCGGAAGTTTTTAAATTTTCCTGAATTTTTTCCGGAACTTTTGAAATTCCCGAAATGTTCCGGAACTTTTGAAATTCCCGAAATGTTCCGAAACTTTTGAAATTCCCGAAATGTTCCGAGACTTCTGAAATTCCCGAAATGTTCCGAAACTTTTGAAATTCCCGAAATGTTCCGAGACTTCTGAAATTCCCGAAATGTTCCGAAACTTTTGAAATTCCCGAAATGTTCCAAATCTTTTGAATTTTCCGGAACTTCCTCGGCACCAGTGGCGTGGCGTGCTTTGCGATTTATCGATTGATCTGTCATTTGAATCCATGGAAAAGGATTGATGAACAGAGTGTTTGCAACGAACACCTTAATAATCGATTCTTTGGCCTAAATTCAAATGGGGAAATATCGATAATCGATCATTCACGCTTCGCCACTGCTCGGCACCTATGAAAAAATCTAAAAGAATCCCGGAACTATTGACGGATTGACGAATTCAGCAAATTTCTGACACCTGCGGGCTGATTGTTGAAATTGGTAGACAAAGCGATAGACAAAGAAGACAGAAGGGATATGGAGGGATTCTACTGGTGAAAACGGGCGGTTGCAATGGAAGCAACCCGCGAGAGACCTTGTATAAGTTATAGTTAGTCCATCATTGTCCCCTTTAATCTAAAGGAATCACCCAAATCAACCAATAAGATCGCTCCAAATTATACATATACCGTGTCTGCCGACCACAGTAAAAACGCCGTAACTCCAAACAAAACTTTGCATTTTTCCTTTGCCCATACTGTTCTATTGCGAGAGAGCCTGATAACTATATGATGCTTCATTTTAAAAATTGGAATTCTCAATAGTATTCCACAGTTATTCTAGGAATAAGAAGGATGAATGCGGTCATTGGTTTTTCGGTATACAAAATTTTGTCAGTTTAAAGCTGAAAACATCTAGAATGGAGTTACGGCGTTATTACTGAGGACGACAGATGTGTCTTCTTTGTCTATAGCTTTGTCTAGAGTCACTTTACACCGAGAGTCAAGACAACGTGAATCCATTTCTGATTGGTTCCCGTGTTTCAGGCCTTCACAGTGTCACAAAAGGGATTAAAGATTACATTTTCACCGATTGCAAAGATTATGATCTGGAATGGACGAGGGAATTACGGGTTCGGCGAGGAACAAACGGAATGAGAGAAGGAACGGAGAAAGGAATCTGAGAATGGGCCGATTAAAGATTTCAAGAAACGTTCAATTTCTGTAATCTTTATTCCCGTTTGTGACTCCATGAGGGGGTGTTGTCTTTAGAGTACCTGTATAGGGAGAGTAGCAACAGATCGGTTCATGGAGGGCTTAGGGCCCAAAAGTGCAGCCACCAACTTCTAACACACAAAATTTCACTGCCAGCCTACAGATTTCAATTCTAACCAAGATGGCTAAGAATGTACATAAATGAGCGTTCTTTCGCAAAAATAAGTAAATTTATGCAAAAAGTAAGCCAAATACATGCTTTCTAAACGACGGTTCGTAACAATTGTATTTGTAAATCGCTCTGGACATTCGAAATTCATAGGTTGGCTGCCCTTTTGGGCCCTAATTTTATTCGCGGAGGCATCGGTGAAGGCCTGATGGACTTTCGGAGTTTCAGATCTGTCGCTACTCTCCCTATACAGGTACTCTAGTTGTCTTGACTCTCAGTTTAAAGGGTCTCTAGCTTTGTCTATCAATTTCAACGATAAGCCCGTTGCAAAATCTCCATTTCCCTATGCACATTGGTGCTTTCAGAAATGATCCAGAAATAGCAATTCCTTATTGCAAAATGCAGTCGAAATCAACCTGGCTACCACCTCTGGCGAGTCCTTTGGGGTCACTCGTGACACTCCCCCGCGGCGAAGGGAGCCTTCGCTGTCGGTCCACGGTCAGCACATCCGAATATCCCACCGACCTGGGTCTCACCTCGGAGTCCGCACGCCCGCGTCCTGTCGCGGCGGCGACACCACGCACAATGGACGCGGTGAGCACCCCTCATGAATTATTCGACCTCAACGCGCGAATTCCACAGTCGTTTCTGCATTTTTCCTGCCGCGGCAGACCCTCGCGCCGGCACCTACTCCACTGTGTTGAGGAGAAACGTCGTATGGGCATTTCAGCGTTGTCATATTTGCTCGAATAAGATATCTGATTTTGCGAGAATTTAAGTGTGATTTCCTGCTAAATATTCTGCAACTCTTAATCAAATACCGCTTTTTTTTTTTTTTTTTTTTTTTGGTAGTGACCATGAGAAAAATTGGCAAATCTTCTTGAAGATATGACACTTTAACGCCCATATAACTTCCACCTACTTCGCACTATGTCCTACAAGAAGGGTTTCGTATATGTGGCTGTCTGGGGCGTTAAGTTATCATAGGTTGGGAACCCAGACTTAACTTTTGTGGAAAATTCAAATTTTTTGGTGCTACAATATTTTTTTATGCGTAATATTCTGAATTATATTTTTTTAAATTTGCAAGAAACTTTTACGAAATGGCGTCTAAAATTTCAATAATCCACAAGTTTTCCTGACAATGTACTATTTATTAGAGGGTATTTGATAACCTCCCAATGTTAATGCGACGTTTTTTCTTAACACAGCCAAGGAGTGCTTTGTCATAAATTGTTTTTTATTACTTCGTAAAAACAACATAAAAAATTCGAGTGATGACGAATGTTCTCCGATGGTTAAATATGTATTTTTAAGAAGAACTTTGAATATTTTCCAATAAAATTAAGGACACTAACTTTTAGGTTAGCCGGCCAGGTTGGCCTAGTGGTTAGCGCGTCTGACTCTAGGTCAATGGGTCCCGGGTTCGAATCCCGGTGGTGGCGACAAATTTTCATGGAACTGACGAGTGGATCTGTAAGCAGAATTCGCTCGGCCTTAATCCATGAAAATTTGTAAGCCCGAGCATGGATGTCTACCAAACTCCCTGATGTCTTCGGACAATAAATAGTGCCTATAGATGGCTGTAGATTCCTAAAGGAATAGAAGCCACTAAACTCTCAATAAAAAAAAAAAAAAAAAAAAAAAAAAAAAAAAAAAACTTTTAGGTTAAAAGTAATGTTTTGTGTAAAATTCAAGACAAGAAAAAATTACCTTACATTAGTTTGAGTCTGCTGAAGGAGAGTCCCCCCCTCCCCCCGTTTTGCTTGAAAAGTAGTCTTTATCTTTGTCTATTATGTTTAAGCTCGAGTCAGGATTATATGTGACATGTAGTTTTTGCTGAAATGCTCTATTTTAAGCTAGCATGTGCGTTAAGTCATACCAAGTTGTCTGAGGGGAGCTGGCGTCAAGTCTCAAAATTTGACAGAAGTTAAATGTCATGCAGACGCACGTTAGTGACATCTTTTTCACATAAGTCCCGCAATATTTTTTGCCGATCCAAAAAATTGTACTCGTGCCTTGCTCATAATTCGAGCCGAAAAAATGTCAAATCTGCTTTGAATCGAATTTCCATATGCGGGAAAAGTTCGGCCCTGTCTGAGTGACAGACATTTTTTTCCCCCACTTGCGTCTAGAGGAAGTTCCGCGGTCGGTGATTAAACCGTCATGACTTCATTCATATCAAACTATGGGGTTTTCTGATAATAAGCTCCAAGCGAGTATTCAATTATATTTAAATCAATAAACTATAATTAATATCAATTGTTATAACGACTTGCATGCGGCATTCTTATCTCTCTTATCCTTTCAAGGACCTTAAACGTTCCGGATTTCCGGTGGAAAAAGGGGCAGATTGGCTAAACATTCTCCGGGGGCGGTCACCACCAAAAACAGGATCAAAAGCTCACCTTTATGGAGGGAAAAAGTTTCAAAAGGGTCCTCAAGGACTTTACAAAATTCCTTTGAAAATGCTGAATGGGGACCCCCCCCCCCAATTTTGCCACATGAAAAAAAAGTGTTGGAGGTTGTCTCCCACAATAGAGATGTTGCATGTATGAGGAATTTGCGATTTGACTGTTGATTCTTACGTAAAAGTTCGCGAAAAACACGATGGTGCCACTGGTTTTCTCTGAAATCAACTCCCAAGCTCAAAAAAAGCTCTCAAGTTGAGGCCAAAATGGAGGGGATATCCCACGCTGAAAGTTTCAATATATGTAAGTTCGAACTAATGCCCTTTGCACACGTTGCAAGTTTTAAGTTGAAAAAGGGAGTCATCGATAAGGGTTTTTGCAACACATTTCACGATCATTGATGCGTGATGCACCGATGACTCCCACTTTCAGCGAAACACTTGTAACGTGTGAAAAAGGCATATAAAGAAACGTCTTAAAGTTTTAGCTGAGCATTCTTCCATTTTCTAC
The DNA here is from genome assembly GCF_001854935.1 of Bemisia tabaci. Lineage (NCBI taxonomy): Eukaryota > Metazoa > Arthropoda > Insecta > Hemiptera > Aleyrodidae > Bemisia > Bemisia tabaci. The sequence goes on from NW_017547167.1 coordinate 2,247,574, forward strand.
TGTTTTGGTATCAATACCTCGATGTTGCAATTTTGCGAACTAAGCCATCGGTGTTCTTTCCTGTGGTCGGTCCTATTAAACGAACTCGATGGACACGAATTGATTTTTGAGCATTCATTTTGTTAGTCGGTCAGTGTTGTGCTGAGGCGTCGGGGAAGGGAACCCTTGACGTATTTTAGTCGTGTCATCGCTGTTTCGGTGCAGGTCGTCGGTGGTGGACCTGATTGCGCAACACCCATAAAGTAGCCTCAAATAATAACGCTGATCGATCTTCCGCCAGAATTTTAGCACCCATAAATCATGGATCGCGCGCTGATCTCATGTACCGCACACCGTTGCCGCTCAGTTTCGGTTTTCGGTTCGATACTTTACGCAGAGCAAGGCAAGACTATTGAAGTTTAACTCGCAAATATCATGTCTACAACTGGACGTATTTATGCTAAAAGGTATTATGTTGCACGCAAACTCTATACACATAGTGCCTTTCAGCATAAATACGTCCAACTGAAACTCCTATTCTTTTAAAACGTATCTATTCCTCTAGCAGATTGACCGGTGAAAATAATCTTTAAAAAAAGTAAATCAATTGTTGAAATGTGCGAGTCAGGAAACCCTTTCTAAATAAAATGTACGTAAAATTAACTTAAAAAAGGAAGTTATTAAAGGAAATGGATATCAACATTTTGTTAAATTCTTAATATCACTCATGATGACCCTAAACTCAAAAAAAAAACCTGCAAAATATTCAACATAAAAAAGTAAAATTTTATTGAACATGTAGGTATAGTTGTTCTTAAAATGTACCGAAATAAAAATATGTCAAAATTGCAAACACGTGAGGTGACGCATATTTTTGTAAAAAAACGGAAAGGGTCTCCTACCTCGGATATTTTAACAGTTTTTTTTTTTTTTTGTTTTTTTTTTAAATTTTCAAGTTTTCTAAATTTTTTTCAAACAGCCAATGATACTAGGATAGTTTTCCAAATTTTCGCCTTTCCGCAAAGTTTATTCTCCTCAACTTAACGAAAACCTGTCTCAGAAATGGTTTCCTTTGCTGTGATGAATCCAATTTTTTTTCAGAATCAGCATGAGCGCGGTTCAAATAATCGTGATGTGAGGATTTTTCTTGAACTTAAAATACCACATACTTTAAATTGAAGTTGGGCAACGGTGAGAGGTCCCTAGTGTGGCCAGTGGAAGGCGCAGGCGTCCACCAAAGACCCGCGACACCTGGGTCACCGGTGACCCCTGAGCACGCAGTTTGACAAATGTAGTTCTCGGGTTAGCGTTACGTTTGCCCCGATTTTCTGCGCATGCGCCTTGTAGTACATTAGATTTATTTCTTTGATGAACTCAGATGCACTCCGTTAAAGCGCGCACTTTTACTTAAATGATCGCCGCGCAGCGCTGCCGGATCTCACGATTATAAATTGAGGAATTTTATGTGATGAGAACCTTTCTCACGGGAAAAAATACTCCTGTCGTAAGTTCCGGTCTTTGCTCTTATGGACGACCAATATTTTCAGTCCAAGTATTTGAAGTAATGGAAGCTGAGCTTTCGCCCACACGTGACGATGCGATGATGTTCGGTTAGCAATACGTGTTTGAATGTGGTGAGTTAATAATTTGGTCATTTTAATCGAGGTTTGATGCCCAAGTTCGAAATTTTGATAAGCTGAACCAAAGATCCTCCTTCGTGTGTGATATAACACTAATGGCACAGAGAATAAAAACTTCGTTTTATGCTTGCGTCAAACCAAAGTCTCCGGTCACGAGAACCGAATTAGGTTCAAGTAATCGAAGAAGTTATGGGCTTACTAAAGCTCATATTTACTGCCGAAGACACCGGTCATCCAATCTGGAGTTTTGTGTTAATGACCAAGATTTTTCGTTACCTCAGTCAGAAACCTACACCGAAAAAAAAAAGTGAAGTTGACTTAACATTGTGAAGGTAGAAAAATTGTGCGAGAACTTATAAAAAGATGAATTGCCCGCCACATCAGTTAGTTTTACATCTTTACATTGCTAAAGTAACTGCAGTAGTGGGTTATTCAGCATTTTATAAAGGCTCGCACACTTTTTTTACATCCAGAATGTTTAATCAACTTCACTTCTTTTTCGGTGTAGGCGTGGAAAATGAAGCGAAGGTGGGTTTCTTCAATCAATTATTTTTCTTCGTGCGCATATAATCTGTGCCCAATAACTTAAAACTGCGATATTGGTACCTACTCAGAGCAATATGCTGCAAAACTTATGGCACGAAAAAAAAGTTTACGTTCCGAAGTTATAATTTTTTAAAGTTTGGACTTTAGAAACCGTAACTATAGGACTAAATTCTCAGTTCGCAGTTCAACGCAATCTTGCGCGGTACTAGAATGAACTAAGCTATTTTATATCTTAATCTTCCCAGGACTAAGGAGTATTCTTTCGAATATTCAAATTTCGAATTTTCGACACAACCCCCTCGAAAAAAATCAGCCCTCCAAAAACCGTGTACCAGGCACTTACGGTCCATTCTCATATGAACGGTCACATAGATTTTTGCTTGTATGTAGCGACTTTTCCTAAAGCAGCATTAGTATTTTTTTCTCTCTACATTTTTAGTTTTTTATCATGGTGCGGGATTTTGACCTTCTGAGTCTTTAAAATTTTATGTAATTTTTTTTTTTTTTGAAAAAAAATTGGGTAAAAATCGTGTGCTTAAGGGAAACATGACGCACAGCCTCGAAAAAAATAAAAAAAAAAGAAAGGGAGGAATAAAGAAAGCAGAAAAAATACTGTTACGCACGAGATGAGCTGCAGATAATTTTTTACGGGCATCGATTTTAAGCGGTCCCACACAGAATTCTGAGAAAAATAGGATGAAATTTCAACCCCCACGACTTAAACTTGACATTTTAGCACAAGATTGACAGATAAACTGGTGAATAGACTGCTTCCAAGAATTTTTCACTCGTGAAATGTTCCCGTTTTATAGAGCACGTCATATCAATGAGTTTTTCCTCTTTCCTCTCAAATTCTTAGAAATGATAGATGGAGCCACATGAGGACCCTGAACTCTAGTCAACGTTCACTGAGAAATTACCATTATTTTACCCATGATTTTCGAGCGGGTATATTCAACAAAGTATAGAATTTCGTCATTATTAGCTTCTAGGAAGATTCAAGAGCAGTCAAATTCTAGGTAATTAGCGACAATTAGCAAAATTATGCGATGGGAAAAACCAATTTTTTCTCCGCAATATTGCGTGCTGAACATGTAATTTTGTAATACTTTTTTTTCTCATCAATTAAATTCATATTTCAAAATTAACAGTAGAGTTGGTCGAGTAATTGGATCGCATCTAGCAAAAAGGAACCACCGCGATTACTGTGCTGTAAAAATGTAGCTTTAAAAAACCTTCCAGAATAGCAAATAGTTTTTGCTTTCCATCGAAACTTTTTGTGTCTCCTGAACAATTTGGTTTTCTGGACATGTGCCCTTTTTGTATTTAGTGATTCAAATGCAATCCAAATTAAGTGCGTTTGATGAGAAGTCACGCTCATCGAATAAAACCCGGAGCTTTCGGGCGTCCTCCCCCGACTGACAAAAACCCGAGCTATCAATCCCGGATAAAATTCTGGACGAACCCTCGACCGGACTGGACGTCGACGAGACGAAGGTGACCACTCAAGACGGCGAAGGCGCTGCGGGCACGGGATTAAAGAAGGGACGCCAGAGGGCGTGGAGGGGGTGGGGGGGCCGAATGGCCTCGCCGGGCACTAAGTCAAGTACTTTCACTCAACTCCCGTTTCCTCATCCTTTGAGACCCGCGCAGAATAAGTCTTGGGAGTTGTTTCAGTTCGCTCGGTAATCAACGTTCCTTCAAACGACCCGCGCCACCCCCTGCGCGCCGCCCTTAACCCCGAGGGGGGTGGGGGGTGGAGGTCGCTCCCCCCTCCCCCGCCCCGCCCCGCCCCGCCTCGCCGCGGGTCTCTCGCTGTTGCTCCCGCGGGCCCTTACATATTTCTTGTATTATCTTGAGTAATTTGTACGTTATTCTTTTGTATCAGCTCATTCGGCGCGGAGAGTGGCGCTTGGCGCTGCGCTGCTGCGCTCGAATTGCTCCGCACCTAAGGTAATCTGGAGACTACCTTTTTCCCCGGGTCTCACGACCGTGTGCTCCGCCACCGTTGGAGCCAAATGTATTCCGGATCTCGACTAGGAACGTTGCATTTGGATTACATTTCGCGATGAGGGACCACTATTTCTGGCCCATTTTAGAAACAACATACATGCCATTGATTTTCCAATGCAGGTGTGTGCTTTTATGGGAGATCCAGCGATATAGGTTCCTTCAGTGAATAAGGTATGCCGATGGCCAAAGTGCAAAACCACGTATCTTAATTGCAGTGTTTCAAAATTTACGCTCCTAGTTTCTTTTTTCAAAAATATAAGCCAACTTCATTGCATGAATTTTCTACTAACGAGAGGAAAAGTCAAGACAGTTTTGAAGAAAATACGTTTACAAGTTTTAAGGTGCAAGGTGAAAGTAACAAGGGAAAATCAAGTATGGCAGGAAGTTTGTAACGTCGCGGACGGAGGGACGTGGTTTCTCTCTTCGACCATCGATACTGTTCCCCCACAGAGCATCCAAAATCAACGAAATGCTCCGTTCCGTTTCAGCGTCGGAGGAAAGTTTGAAAGAAAGGTCATTGGACCAATGAGAGGCTGTTATTGCAAAACTGAATTTTCTTTTGAAATGCCAGCTAAGGCTGAAACGAAACGATCGGAACGCAGGGTTTCATCGATTTCAGTATAGGTCACCGCGCCGCGCTGCGGATGAAGCGGCGAGTGTATTGAGAGGCAAAACGCCTTCACTCCTGCGCGTATGCAACATGGACATCCGTGGAGCTCGAATAGTTGCATCTACGGAATTTAGGCGTTGTAATGAATATCGTTCAGTGTTTAAGGGAAGAACATACCTTGTTTCACCTACCTTGATATTTTGTGACCGTCTTCGGGGGCCTTGTTGGACCGCAACTTTAAGGCGACCGCAATATTCACAGAGTCAATATTAAAGACTAAAACTAAGTAGTGCAATCAAATGAGGAAAAAATTACAGTCGAAGATATACGCTATTTTCCACCTAATGACGATTGATTAGCAACTTGGTATACAAAAATGAAATATAATTCTCCAAATTCAGATTGTCCAATGTCACGGTAAGTGTCTTTGCATAGGGAGTTTTTGAAAATTGGATTAGGATTGCTAATCCAATTTGCCTTGAATCTGTGGTCATCAGTCATTATTCGGCAAATCTGTGCGTTGACTTCCAAAAGTAACTTTTACCTGCTATGAAAGTTAGCAGTAAAGAGTCTCTAGAATACATTTCGGTTGAACAAAAATGTTAAGGGTCGTATTCTTAGTCGCTCCTCAGGCTCCTCACTTGCTAAAGTAGGCTGCGTGACCGTGAGGTTTAGGTAAATTGTAACCCAGCAAAGTTCATGGAAGCCGCTAAATATAGGATTCTACACAGGAAACGTTTTACAAACCTCACGTAAAGATAATAAAGTATATCTCTTTAGAAATAGATCCATTCAAAATATTACAATGATTTGCCGCTGGAAAAATTTAAAATACAAAGAAGAAATATCGTATATATCTTGATGGTAGGTTCGGACCCACCATAAACTTTGTGAATCCTACATTGTATTTTCTCGTGAATTTTTTATAGAAACAAACTATTGCATAAGGATCTTTCCAACAGTCATACTTTTGAAGTTTACTCAATATTTGTAAACATTATTGTTCTAGCAATCATGCTATGTTGACCTTTTTAAACCTCCGTAAATCACCATGGAAAGCGTAGGGAGCCTACGCATAGGGAGTCATATAAAGATGAACTATTTAAACGACCCTAAGACACGTCTTAAAATCTTATATGATATATTTGAATGAGATTTCAAGTCGCGATGTCATAAAATTTCAGAGTGGAAAATACATACAGGAATCAATCAATTGAACTCTCTCAGAGTGCATGACCCAAAATTTCCCGGCTTGCGAAATCAATTTTCTGGTGATGTTGTCCTTCATTAGCCCACATGCTCTTGGAGCGAATGAGTTGGAAGATTTGAAGTTTATAAATCAATCATACGGACAGCACCTGGGCAGCGTAAAACGAACTTTTTCCGATCTCTCCCTGCAGTCCGGGTTCGGCACCGGAATGACTAAAATCACTCTGATATTGCTATTCTCCCGGCTATGATAGTAATCGCAGCGATGACACTGCAGAAATGGCTCTCATAAAGCCACACCGTGCATCTGAAGAGAGGCAAGTGTTGTCAAGTGCAACTTTATTAATTAAAAACTATGTTTGGTATGAATGTAGTGAGGTGTAATGGAGTAATTTTATGCACATGTTATGCCGTAAAGGATTTTTAGACGAAAGTCATAAAGGGCTTGAATTCCGTTGGGAAAATAGATTTGGCTCCGCATTCATACACGGAAAAAAAGTGTTAGAGGTTATCCTAAAAGTGTGCTACTATCCCCAATTTTATGGATGATATAGACATTTCCAGTTAATTGTGGTAATACCGCAACATTTGGGTTGGTGACCTAATTTATTAGAGTACTATACCATAATCAATTGGGGGACTACCGCAAGTAATAGGGGTTCCGTTCCACCACAATTAATTGGAAATGTCCGTATCCTACAACAACCTCGTGCTCTTTTCTATCCGCGTATCACTTGGGGATTTTTGTGCTCTATATAGACTTAAGCACAGAATTTTATTCCAAAATGTTTAATAGTGTATGGGGTTCCCGCAAATTTACTTTTTCCTTGGTTTCGCCGTATATTATTCTCGCTTTTGGATGGGAAATTCAGACTGATGGTTAAGCGAAATATGAGGGTCAGCGAGCTGATTGTTGAAATGGATAGAAAAAGCGATAGACTAAGAGGACATTATGAGTGTGGAGCGATCCTATTGGTTAATTTGGGTGGTTCTTATAGACTAAGGGGGTAAATGATGGACCAACTAATGGGTCTCTTAAATGGGTTGCCGCTAGTTAGTTTATTACCAACCTCCTTTGTCCATTACAACCACCCACTTCCACCAATAGGATCCCTCCATATCCCTTTTGTATTCTTCGTCTATAGCTTTGTATATCAATTTCAACTATCAGTTTGTCTGAAATTTGGTGGATTCTACATCTAAAAGGAAACTATTGACTGAACTGACAATGAGCATGAGAAAATATTTGGTTTTTATAGGAACAATTATTAGAATAGCTATTGCCTATGTAAAATTTAAATTTTTTTAAAAATTTACGAAATTTTAAAAACTTTTAAAACAAACTTTAAAATCACTCACTCGCTCAAAATTTTTCAATTTTTGCAGCGGACGCCTAGCTTTTGCCTTCTTCCTTTGTCTATTTCCTTCTTCCTTCGTCTATTTCCTACTTCCTTTGTCTATTGCAACCTCCTGCACGGAGAAAAAAACTTCGTGCGTGGGACCCGAAGTTTAGGTCACATGGATCTCTGAAGTTTTCGGATTGAGCATCTGAACACTTTAGGTCCAGCTGCTGAGGTTTGGATCACACATCTGAAACTTCAGTCCTTACATCTGAAGAACTTCGGTTTTCACATCCGAAAAACTTCGGTTCTCACATCCGAGAAACTTCGGTTCTCACATCTGAAGTACTTCAGATGTAAGAACTGAAGTTTCAGATGTGTGATCCGAACCTCGACAGCTAAACATGAAGTGTTCAGATGCTCAATCCGAAAACTTCAGAGATCCATATTACCTAAACTTCGCACTGAAAAAAAATTCTCGGCGTTTTTACCAAGGTCCGTTGGTACCTTTACCATCTCACTTTTTTTACCGATTATTGGTAATTTTACCAAGACAGACTGGTAAGCTTACCTAAAATCCGGTATTTCTACTGTTTTTTTCAGGTAAGAATACCACTTTTATTGGTAATCAATTCCCGGTAACTTTGCCATTTTATCTCGGTAATTCTACCACTGTCGATAAAAAATATTGGCGTATTTACCAAGGTCCAGTAAAATTACCGAGAAAGTTCAATAATTTTACCAAGATTTCTCGGTAAAATGACCAATTCCATAAATGGTAATTTTACCAAGAAAAAACTGGGATCAAATAGAACCCTGAATTCTTGGTAATTTTACCCTTTTCTTAGTAAATACACCGAGATTTTTTTTTCAGTTCGGGTCCCACGCACGAGGTTTTTTTCTCCGCGTGCTTCCTCCAAAAGGATGCCTTCATACCCCTTTCATCTTTTTTGTCTATAGCTTTGTCTATAATTTTCAAAAATCAGCCGGCAGCAGCCAACACGTTCGGCAGCGTCTAAGCACCTGACAGCGAGAAACCACGAGCGATGAGTGCCCAGGCCTGGAAGACGGAACTCGCTGCCCGCGGATCGGCGATCGACAACCAGTGCGAATCGGGCAGGAGCCAGGCCTGCCACCTGTCGCGCGCTCCTCCATAGTCCACGCATTCGTTTGTAATTATCGCGAAACCCGAGTTCGCACCCACCGCACCGCGCCGCGCCGCACAGTGGATCGAGCCAATACTAGAAATCGGACAAAATCTGAAAACTTTAAAACGCCTATAACTTCGTTTATACAAAACTATGACGTTCTGAAAGTGGTTTCATTGGCTTTTTCTTGGAATTTCCTTTAAAAAGCACCCCTTATAGTTTAAAATGTGACGAAATAAACGTAAAAATTGCCAGTTTTTGGTCAACAATTTCATGTCCGATCTCTCTAATTAACTCGATCCGACAAAATTTGGAAACTTCAAACGCTTTTAACCCCGTTTATACAAAACTTTGAAGTTCAAAAAGTGGTCCCATTGGCTTCCTCGTGAAATTTCCTTCAAGAAGCACCCCTTACAGTTTAAAATGTGAGGAGATAAACGTAAAAATTGCCAGTTTTTGTCAATAATCTCATGTTCGGCCTCTCTAATTAACTCGACCCGGTGTGCGTTGCCGCCGCCACCGTCGCGCTTTCCCCGACCGGTCCGCCTAATAATAAACAATTACGCTTTTACGAAGCGACCGGCTATTTATTACCGAACACACTCGGCCCCCCCGCCCCAAAACGACGTATCTCCAACGCAATCCCGCTGTGACATAGGTGGTTTTGGAGCGTCTTGGATTCGGCGCACTCTTTTCCCGGGCCGCAACGGGGACGGATAAGCGATAACTCATAAAACATCGAATTGCATTCGAAATAATAACGGCGGGCAATAAAACCCGCACAATGTGGCCGTATACCTAGTTGCAGCTTGTTTCAAATGAATGACCCCTCCAGGGCCCGCCGCCGCGCCGCCCCCGGGGGAAGGGGGGGGTGGCTGGGGAGGTTAATGCGAAACTTGACACAGTTTGACACCGCGCGGGTTAGGAGAGAGATGGGTGGTGCGGGTTGCAGAGCCTGCACGGCGCGGCGCCGGCTTCTGTGTCTCTCGCGATGATTTTGGAGTCGGATCTTATGATGCGCGTGATGCAGCCCGTGCATAAGGCAAGAAAGAGGGAATTGGGGTAAAAGTGTTTAGCAAGAAGCCTTGTTTGTGATATTCATGGGAAAACTGATCCTCATGACGGAAAGAAAGTTCAAACTGCCTTTTTTATGCTTAAAAATTGGAATTTTAAGGCGAATTTCTCACAGAGTATGCAGTGAGACTAGTTTCACTTGAAATCATGAATATCTCAATTTTTCCAAAAACTGCACTTACACGCAATTCAGCAAGCCCAGTTATTCGCAATTATTCGCCCCTCATTTCAGCAAGAAACTTTCTTCATCCTCAGATGTTTCAGAGTGTTATTAGGTTTCAGTCAAAATCAAAAATTCTGTCAATCTAACCAAGTCCTTTTGGGTGACCTGGCCGAAAAAAAGTAACTGAAAGTAATCATAAACACGGATATTTTTAATAACTGTGTATATTTTTGCATAACCGTTAATTATTATATTATCAATGATCATCATGTTCCGAAGAATACAGTGGACTCTCGATAATTCGAACCTCGATAATTCGAACCTCGACAATTCGAATACCTCGTTAATTCGAAGGAAAGTCTGTTTCCCTTGAAAATCTCTCGATAATTCGGAGGAAATCAATGTATTCTTCTCCACTCATTAATTCGAAATTTTCAAGCTGGCGCGGCCCTCTGCGTATTGGAGAATGTTTTGCATCGAATCTAAAAATCGATTTTTTTCTTTTTTTAACCCAAACCGGGTTTTTTGCTGCACTGAACACAGCTTTGTCTTCTCAAAGCACATTTCTCCCTGCTGCGTCACATTTTTTTCTCGTTTATATTAGTCGCGACCAGAGACTTAAGCGAACTCCATTACGGAAACACACAACTGAATTTGGACTGGCCCGAGGCCCGGAAACCATCGACCCCTTCCAATCCCTACTCCGCACTGATTTCTGGGTGTGTGGAGGGCCCTGGCGACCGAAACCGGGCACCTGATAAGGTGTGTCTTAATTATGACTGCAGCGTGAGAAATGAGCGATAGAGACTCGAGGCAGAGGATGAAAAAATAGGTGAAATAATGGAAAGATGATGGGTGTCTCGGGTAAGGCGACTCCCGACTGGGCTCCTATTATTTCACTTATTATTTCACCGGGGGCCGTCAGCGGGGGGTGCGCTGCACCGCGCAGACTCGCGCCGCGCCACCGTGATACGTAGGAGATGATCCGCGCATGCGCAAGGAGCTCCTTGGATGAAATGACATCGTTATCGCGACTCGGAGCATACGTGGGTACTTACATGCAGAATTTAGACAATTCGATATTTTACACAGAAAAAAATGTATTTGCTGATTGAACAATTTTGTACAGTTAAAAAATTGTCCGACCTGTTTCAATGTACACTGAAAAAAAATCTCGGTGTATTTACTAAGAAAAGGGTAAGATTACCAAGAATTCGGGGTTCTATTTGATCCCAGTTTTTTCTTGGTAAAATTACCACTTATGGAATTGGTAATTTCACCGAGAAATCTCGGTAAAATTAGTGAACTTCCTCAATAATTTTACTGGACCTTGGTAAAAATGCCAATATTTTTTATCGACTGTGGTAGAATTACCGAGATAAAATGGCAAAGTTACCGGGAATTGATTGCTAATAAAAGTTGTATTCTTACCTGAAAAAACAGTAAAAATGCCGGTTTTTAGGTAAGCTTACCAGTCTGTCTTGGTAAAAATACCAATAATTGGTAAAAAAAAGTGAGATGGTAAAGGTACCAACGGACCTTGGTAAAAACGCCGAGAATTTTTTTTCAGTGTAACGCCATGCATTCCAGGTCTTACGTGGAAATAGAGATACGCCTTTACGCCAGCGGAGCGGCAAAATGTGATCCTTCATGCTCATTTTGAATGAAAATGCACAAACAGATTTTGAGATATGGCTGTACACAGAAAACAGGAGTGCTGGAGTATTTTTCCCCCGTTTTTAAGCATGGTTTTCTTTTTTACACCAGGCAACTTAAAACGCCTAAAAATGATGAAACTTCGACTTTTTTTCTTGATGAAATTATTTTCTCTACCCGCAAGGAGAACGAGAAACAAATAAATGAATCATAAACTTGATGGAGTTGTAAGGAACAGCATTAAGACTCGCGTTTGAAATATTTAAGTTTTTTTCCCATATTGAAGAAACATCTGTGAAACATATTATCGTTTTTACAAATATTTTTAGTACATGAAGAAGCGTCACTGGTGCTACTAGGGACCGCCACCCCGGCCAACCTTCACAAAAAGCACCGGTCGCTTTAAGTCCTTTTTCGCGCACGTGCAGAGGCAGGGACCCAATTCTAAACCGACCCTTGAATCGCTTCGATTTTCAGGAATTCCCCCTTTTTTTAAATCCTCCTACGCAGTTGAGGCAAAAGGCGAAAGCAAAAAATGAATGAGCAAAGGATTCCGTACGTTACCGAATGAATAAAGAGTAAAATAGAAGAAGTGGGCTAGGATCACAAGCCACTCCCGGATATCCCCGAATTTGAATATCGGGTTTCAGGATGGGAGACCATAGGAGTTAATTATTAACTCTGCCCCAGTTCTACGATTAATCAGCTAGCTACCTGCCGTTTGCTGTCTTTGTATAGATAAATCTAGGATTAGGGGGAGGAGGGGGTGTTTGCGCAGGATAATAGAGGCAAAGTTGCCAGCTTTCAAAGCAAATTCATGATTCTATTAAGCTGAATCCTAATTGGTCTGAATAAGACCCCTCATCAAAACTTTACGAGCTATACGTAGCTCCGTTCCTTTGACAGTTTTTTGCTTTAGGTTGTTCAAAATAATTTACATTGTAATCAAGGTGAGTTCGAGGAGATCCTGAACGCGCTCTGAAATAAAGTACGGCACACTTTACCAGTGACTTGGTCAGTTTTATTATCAGTCTACTTGTGTATTGACACAGTGATACTGTAGAATATGAGGCTAACCGGAAATCTGGTAGCACTTACTACACTTTTGGTGAATGTGGTTGGAGTGAAAATAGTTGATACCATACTGCCTAGTTGGTGCTATTGCTCATACCAAACTCATATCACCGTAGCTAAAACCATGCATACTTTTTTTTAGTGTAACATCATTAAATGACAATTTTTAAGAATATTCAGTAAAATTCATTGGTTTCACTTCAAGACCTTTACACCAAAATAGACCTTTGCAAGAGATAATTAATCCTTGAAAAAATTAAAAAATACGAAAAAAAAATTGTGGGTTTTGAAAATTTTTAGGTAGATATGTCCTTACTGAAAGTTATTGTTAAAATCATAGGATTTTACCAGTCATATGTTTAATTTTTTGCACTGGCATATTATGACGATCCCTTGCATTGCTCTATATCCTAGAGTTATTTTGTTAAATAATCGAGAATTGTATAAATTGTCCTTCCAATGATTCCATATTAAGGAACTGGTTTAACCCTCCTTAGTTATAGTGCAAACCATATTATGGAGGTCACTAAATTGTTTAAGAAACGACTTTTTAACGATCCTAGTAATTGGTCCCTGTGACTGAAAAGTTCGGTTACCTGGGCAAACTTTTTAGTGTTCCAAACAAACTGAAATTTTTCTCTTCGTGCATCGGCGAGTATTTCGCCGATACACGAAGAGAAAAACTTCAATTCGTTAAAAAAAAAAATTCAACATTTGACTGGTAAAATCCTATGATTTTAACAGTAACTTTCAGTAAGGACAAATCTACCTTAAAATTTTCGAAACCCTCAATTTTTTTTCGTATTTTTTAATTTTTTCCGAGACTAATTATCTCTGACAAAGGTCTATTTGGTGTAAAGGTTTTAAAGTGAAACCGATGAATTTTACTCAAGATCCTTAAAAATTGTCATTTAATGATGTTACACTAAAAAAAGATATGCATGGTTTTAGCTACAATGATATGAGTTTGGTATGAGTAAAATCACCAACTAGGCACTGTGGTCGCAACTATTTTCACTCCCGAAATGACAATTTCCAATCAAAAAATCGTCGATTTTGATCGTACCCACCGTGCTAAAAGGATGAAGCCTCAATTTGTGTCTGGTTCAAACCGGCAGCGTAAAACAGAGGAAGGAAGAGGCTTCCTTTGAACGACAGGTTGGTGAACCCTTCTCCGTCCCCAGGGACCAAAGGACTCCTATCATATTTCTCAATATAATCTTACAAATAATTATTGTTTTTATCAAAAACCCTCCTCATAATAACGCTTTTAAACTCTTAATCCGCCGCTGGGGTTATCGCGGTTGTAATTACACTATTAACCTATCTGAGCCGTCTTTCGGGCCTTTGTCGTCGAGCAAGGGTCTCACAAAGGGGGCTAGCGATTGTCCCTGAAGAAGTGAATTCGCTTTCAACCCGACTGGGGTGGAACGTTTCCGCCCCCTTTCCGCCCCTTTCTTTCGTCCTGATTCAGTGTTTATCCTTGCACCCGCAAACACGCATTCAGCCGAGAGATAATTTTGACGCGGGCGAGGATGGGTTCACCATGCATATGTCAACTTTTTTCTCTTACTTTCGTTTGAGTTTGCGTTCGTTTTACTTGCACTTTTTTTGAGCGTTTTCACTCACTTGCACTCTCGTTGCATACGTGGACCAATAGAAAAACAATCTCTTCCCGGAAAGAGAAAGGAAAGGGAGCGAGGCGGCGCAAGCCTCGCTTTTTTGGCAAATAAACGGCGTTACACTGGTAAAAAAAACCTCTTGGTTCAAGACTGCAGTTTTTTGTCGCCGGATTTAAGAGTCTGGACTCTTGCTTCAATGCAAAATCCGCTTGAAACAAGAGTTCAAGACTCTTAAATCCGGCGACAAGAAACTGCACTCTTAAGTCAATGCAATGCTGCATTGGTCCAAGAGGTTTTTTTTACCAGTGATAGTTTAAGTTTTCTCCAGTGGCGAGGCGTGAACAATCGATTATCGATATTTCTCCATTTGAAACTACGGTAAAGAATCGATTATCAAGATGTTCGTTGCGAACACCCTCCCTATCGATCAAATTCCGTAGGTTTCAATGGCGGATTAATCGATATCTCGCAAAGCACGCCACGCCACTGGTTTTCTTTGGACCTTCTCTAATACTTGAGGATTATAATATATATCAATAACCTCGAGGCAGGATATTTTAATACCTAATGAATTTAAAATCGTTATATTGTAATGTTTTATGATTTTTCTTCTATAAAAATAGTTAAAAAATGTTTTTGAACAGTTTTAGGAAAAAACTTGGGCATTCTTAGTTCTGAAAACCTTCTTTAAATGTAACTTTTCATTGAAATACTCATTATAACAGCGATTTTGCACCGGTGAGCTCTTAAAACTTTGTTTTAGTTGACAAAACTTTCATCAACATTTTTCCACCTCACAAAATGTCGGTCATATTCGCGACGAATTTCATTTGACTGGATCAACAGTTTATCATGTGCAATTCGATGGTCCTTCAATCTAACTTTACGCTAAAATCGGAAGGTCTCCTTAAAACTACATTAAAAGTCCACATTATACAATCTTCTTTGGGTTTAGTCATAGTTTCGCAAACTTGTTTCAAGTAAAGGTATGAGCATTCGAATGTTGTGAAAGTTCCACCCATAAAATGTTTATTCTATCGAGAAGTAATGGATATTCTTCGAACAGGTTCTTTACATGCAATTTCGGAGAAAATTCGTGAATAGTCGAGGGACGAATATTCACAAATTTTTAAAATTCGTATTTTATCGAAGGAAATATGCCAACGTCCAAAGGCTCATGGGGAGTTTTTACTTCCTACAGCAGCATCGTCTTAATCAGGGCCGGATTAAGGGGGTGGCCACATGGGCCGCGGCCCATGGCGCCTACTAGACTTCTTGAATACTTCACGCATTGCGTCAAACACAGTGCGTTCGCGGCGGCGAGGCGGAAGTTACAAGTACTAAACCACATTTATGTTTGTTCTTGCATAATTTTTACGTTCGTTTCTTACAAATGGAAGGCCGTGTTCACACAGAGATAGGTTTACGAAACTTAACTTTCGCGCAAAGTTCCGAGAACTTTTGCTAGTAGTGTTGATAGGGCTTTCGCAAAAAATGCGTCCAACACGAGTAAACGCGTGTTATGCACCCCTCCTCCTCCGGCACGTTCTTTTGATGGTTTTAATTGATGTTTCAAAACGAATAAGAAGGGGGCGGCAAAATACAGGCTGCCCATGGGCGGCAAGTAGGTAAATCCGGCTCTGATCTTAATGATAGTGTCATACTTCGTCCACGGAAAAAGAGACCTGAGTCTTTGAGACTTAATTTTCAATGAGCGATTCTTCGATATTTCGGTCAAAATATCGAACTTTGGGATTACGACGGGATAATTTTTCTATCGTATGTCAATTGGGAATAAGTTTCGAGCGATTTAGTTATGACTTCCCATCAAATTAACATTTTTCAGGAACGAAAGAACGTACCTACATACGAAGGTTGCAAAATTTACCTACACGATTCCTTTTTTCAAAGGCGAATCCAGCAATTTGACAACACTGGATTTCCTCCATTTAAACCTATGCTAAATCATCGATTCTTGTCGGAGCACCTGGCCCTTCCAAGAATCGATACATTTCCATAAGTTTAAATGGAGGAAAGACAGTGTTGCCAATTTGCTGGATCCGCCAATGCCTTTTTTCACGTAAAAATGACAGCGCGATGATCCTGCTCAGATACTAGCAATTCTCGCACTATTAAAAAAAAGAGAGCGCACTATCAATAAGTAAATTTTAATTTTTTGGCGGGCTAATGTCCCTTTTCCGCGGATGGTCACGTATGAATAAATTACGCGCGGGATTTCAGGTGAGCGTTTGAGGTTGGTAATCCTGCCTGTGCTCTCTTATTTCCACGCAAACATATGAAGCGAGCACAAGCGGGAAGCGGGGGAGGTTTTTTTTTCGTCGGGGCCAAATTGAGTGGAGAAAACAATGGGGGCCGGGGGAAAATGGTCGGGGATCGGGGGACCGGGGAGGTGCGGAGATAAATAATTGAAGAAAGCATCTGGGTGCTTGGGTACCCGGGAAGGAACTTAGAAGCACGCCGGAGCCTGCAGTTGGTGTAATTTCATGACAAGAAAATTGCAACGAATGAAATATATAGCCGGAGTTGAAGTAAAAATTAAAGTGTGAAAGAGTAAAGAGGAGAGAGAGGAGCGAAAGGGGGAGAGAGCACGGTATGATTGTAGTCCCACTCGCTCGCGAGCTCGGATGTGCCTCCTGGGCTTTCATCTACTTTCAAATTGTACTGCGGCTCTGGGACAAAAAGTAGTTCTTATCATCAACAAGGTAATAACAAATACTCGGAGGTATCGTCATGTATCGTGGCGGTGTCAGCCTCCTCTCCTGGTGACTCCGCGGCGCCGGGCTAGATGAGATGTGAGAAAAACACATTGCCATACCTTTATTGTTTTTTCGCAAAGGCCTCCGACCCCCCCCCCCCCCCCCCNTTCGCCCCCTTACCTGAGTCCCCCACGACTCGCCCGCCTCCCCCGTCTACTTATTTTTATTGGGATTTTTCAAACGTCATAATGTTCCCGCATTAATTTTGCATTTTCATTCGAAAATTATTCACGCCGCCTCCGCCTGCCCTTTTCCGTCACCTAATTTTGACCTTTCTCACGACCTCTTTTTCCGGGTGTTGCGACTATCCTTTCGACACTTGTACACACTTTGTACCTTTTTTTTTTGTACCTTTATAACACTTGTCCTACCTCAACCTAAAGTCTTGACATCTGAGGTATTAAGGATACAATTTTCGCGGCCTTTAAGCGACCTCCTGATATTCGGATTGTAATAATTTTTCTGCGTTTCGTATGAAAATCGAATTTGCAATTTTGTCCGGGTCAAACCTTTTTCCTTCCCGGCTATAGGGGTTGTTGGAACGTCAGTCTAGAAGCTCTGAATTCTAACCCCCCCCCCCCCCGGTTCAAACCTGACCTGACCCCTAGAAGACCCTTACTAATGCAAGATGGATCCGTTGAAAGTAATTTGAAGATATTCCAGAGTCCACTCCGGGAAAATGTTGGTTGAAAAAAACGTTGCACGGTGTGAAATTTTCGCAGCCTGTTCGGTTGGTTTAATCTTCAATATTTGTAAATCAGTCGATATGGAAATCGGCGAAATAGCCAATCAGAGACGACTTACCTCATTGGTTTAAAAACAGATGGGGCCAATTTTTAGCCACAAATTAGCAAAATAGGAAAGAAAAGAAAAGAAATTAGAGGTTTTATATCGAATTCTTGCGCCTTGCATACGCAGCCCCCAAAACAACCATTGAAACTTCATGAAAAATGAAATTTCACTCTTCATTGTACCACCGGATGCCATATAGCTATTAATTCAAATCTCACCTCTCGTTTTCTCTTTGTCACAAATCGATCTCGATAGCTCCAAGACAATTTAAATATTTAACCATCAAAACAAAACGATCCTTTGACACGCGCACCTGATCATGCCGAGCCGTCAAAAGCTCCCCTTCTAAAGTGACCTAAACACCCCGCGGCCAAGCTCGGCGCCTTCCAATACGCTCCACACTCCGTCCTACTGCGAATTAGAGTCAATTTTCTTTCACCTCTCATTTCTCAAGCGCCCGCGTTTCTAGGAGCCGTCATCGGGGTCGATTTTGATTTATGGAGTGATGTGCAATCTCCCGGCCACTTTACGTACTCGAGTCCCGCGGACTTATCAGCTTAATAGTCACACGATAGCCTCGCAGGGTTGCCAAATTTTCGAACAAAACACGCCTCAATTTTTCACTATTTTGACGCAAGGACGTAATCCCATTTTGACGTGAACTCAGGATAGGAAGAAGCCAAATGTACGACAAAGCTCATCTCGAAATGCAGTTACGCCCTCAACTGGTGAGAGCGACAAATCGTCCCCTTTTTTAGAGTAAAACGTCGTAACAGAATTTAAACGTTGCAAAATCTCCGTTGAAAAGCCGTTGATTTTTTTCGAAAATTTATGAATATTTTGCCTTGAAATTTTGCATACTTTACACAAAATTGCAATAGGAATTCTCTAAAAATTTCAAATTCAATTACGTGTACAATTTTCCAGGAAATGTGTATTTTATCAAAATAAATTTGGCAACATCCAAATATACATACGGCGCTCTCCGTAGAGCGAAACTAACCAAAGTGGGTTGATGTCATAACCGGACATATCCATCATCTGAAGAGTCGTATGATATGAGCATTCTTACGGCGCTCAGGGCTCAGCAGAAAACGACTTTTCAGGCTTTAACATCGACGAATCCGCCAATCAACTCGAGGTGCGGTAAAATCTGCAACTGCGTGCGAATAGTGGTGTGTAGCCAAATACGCAGAGATTAGTCTGGCTTGACCACAATGCGGGCTCGAACAATATCACAGCCATTACAGTGACACCGAAAATGACATCCCGGCCCGTCTTGATCCCACCGAAGTTGCTACATCGCGCCGGAGAACGCACCTTCCGCGTGTTCGAAGCTCCGGGTCGAGTGTGATTTGGCGGTTGGGGTCCTCGCTCTCTCGTGGAGTTGTGACGGAATGGAGCGATTCGATTTTATTGCTGGGAATGTGATGGACTCGATGACTTGGTTTTGATGCACTTCACATCTGCCCGAGTGCCCGGGACACTCCTCAGAGAGAATAAGGCTGCTGAAATGTCTGCAGAGTGATGCTATTTCAGCTAATTCTTCAGTTAATTCTGCTAAGCGGACTTCTGTGGCATTATTTTTATTCTGACAGACAAAATAAGGAGACAGGTCGCCGAAGAAGGTCCTTGATTGGGATCCTCCTGGAAGAAAACGCAGAGGGCGCCCAATGAAAGGTTGGAGGGAAGGGATTGAAGCGGAAATGTTAAGGTGCTTAGTCCCCCAAGATTTGTGGTTTTGAAAGAGAGCAGTGGAGGTTAGGAGTCGTAGACCGCGAGGGAGTGCTGTAAAGCGACTTATATGTATGTACAGCCAAAATAAATGAAAATTTAACAAAAATTATTAATAAGTAATTAATATAATTAATAATAATTAAGATGATTTACGACGTTTTAGGGGATAATTGGCGAATCTACTAGGTTCTCCTCTTTTTAGGTATACCCTCTCCCGTGAGAGCAATCTGCTATCGCTGAAGTACAAAGACTGTATTCCTTTGTTTGCAAAACAAAATAATTCTTTAGTTTTCCCAGAAAAATAAAATGAATCAACTAGAATAACGCACATTGATTCTTACAAGGTGGTAGATCAGTGTTACGTCCACACTATTTCGCGAGGAAAACAAGGCCAAAAAATTGCATATATAGTCAGAATCTGAGCTCTAATGCCATGTAAACCTTGTTACAAATTATAGATCGGGCCACATTTTCAGTGTTTCCCCATTGATTACATTGGTTGAATTCCTCCTCCCCCCAGGGCCGGATTTTCCTACTTGCCGCCCATGGGCCGCCTGTATTTTGCCGCCCCCTTCTCATTCGTTTTGAAACGTCAATAAAAACCATCAAGTGAACGTGCCAGCGGAGGAGGGGTGCATAAAAAGCGTTCACTCGTGTTTAACACATTTTTTGGGAAAGCCCTGTCAACACTACTAGCAAAAGTTCACGGAACTTTGCGCGAAAGTCAAGTTTTGTGACCCTATCTCTAATGAACAAGGCCTTCCATTCATAAGAAATGAACGAAAAAATTATGAAAGAACAAACACAAAATTTGGTTTAATGATTTTAACTTCCGCCGCCGCACCGCGCCGACCGCACCGTGTTTGGCGCAATGCGTAAAGTATTCACGCAGTCTTGTAGGCGCTATGCGTTTCACGCTGACGGCACCGTGTTTGGCGCAATGCGTGAAGTATTCACGCAGTCTTGTAGGCGCTATCCGTCTCACGCTGACCACAATAACCGCACTGTGTTTGATGCAATGCGTGAAGTATTCGTGCAGTCTTGTAGGCGCTAATATTTGTTACATGCCGATTGCCGCGCCGAGGGCTTCTCCTTTTCGTCTCAAGTCCTCGTCATCATTTCTCCCTAATAAGTCGCGCCGTTTCAGGCCAAATTGTGTGTTTGGTTTCTCGCTTAACTCGACTAATTATAGATGTTTTCTCTTGTATCACTGAAAGGCGACAAAATTAGAAATTACTAAACTCTCAGGAAATGAGCGATTTTGTAGCCTGTTCGCGTTTCTAATTTTTTTTCCTAGATCCGATTTTATCACCGCCTTAATCCGGCCCTGCCTCTCCCTTAACAAAATATAAATTCTAGAACTAATCTGTTGTATAACAGAATTACCTGAAGATTCAGCCGTAACTGCACCTTCTAATTTTTTCTGATTCATTAATCCTGAATAAGTAACATACGTGTTTTTTTCGATGAATATCACCTTAATAATTATAAAGCATTGGCAATTTTAAAATTTTGTCGTTAATTGAGAGGAAATACTCTTGTATTCAATTAGATTAAAATGTCAAAGATTCAAGATTCTCACCGGATTTTCAAGATCTCTTAACCTCACAATACACAGTCTCCCTGTGAAGTATTTAGATAACTTTTGAACTACTAGGAGGTCCGCTTCCTGGCCGCTACGCGGCGAAGCCCCAGAGGAGCTGTGCGCCCCCAAAAGCCGCCTCTTACTCTTCTTACTCCCCTTACTCACCCCGTGTCTGAAAAATGATTTTATTAGAAAGAGAGGATTGGATAATCCTCTCATTATTTGCGTAGACTCTGAAAATAAGTCGTAACTTTCAGGAGACGGTTTTGAAGGGGCGCTAGTAGCCTACCAAGAGGCGGAAGTGAATACGTAATTAGGGGACAACCATCTCATTTCGGGACAAAGAGCAGAAAACACTGGAACAATAAAGCACGCCAGGGGAGATGCCTCGGGGGCTGATTTACTCTTGCCCATTGCACTTTCTTTAGCACTGTCTTAGCGCTCCGCATTTCTTAGAAGTGCACTTGCACTATGTTAAAGACGCTCACCAAACTCAGATGCTAATTCGGTGCAATGTTGTCGATTCCTCAGGATTTTGAACTGTATATTTATAGTATTTCCTTCAGCAGTTCCTCATACTATTATTTGAGGGTGGAGAAATCAAAATACGGAGCGATTCTACCAAAATTGCTATTTCAACATCTTTTTTGAACATTTAAATATCTGGTTTATTTGAAAAAGGGCGTCTTTTCCGAGCCTACAACACACTGGAAAGTTGCCTACAACACACTGGAAATCGGAATTATTTCGGAATCTTTTGATTAAATAAAATGTCAGCACTGTTAATTTCAGTAATTTTCGTTTCGCAAATCGTTTTTTACGTGAAATTTCGTCTAAGAAACATGTATGAGAATGCCTAACTTCGTACCTTTTCCAGTGCTCTGGAAAAAAAACACATTGGATTTAGAGTCCAGACTCTTGGAAACATTCACATGAAAAAATAATCTTGATCAAATCGGATTTTTGCTTGAATCAAAACAAAATCCGCTTGAATTATTAAGCTATATTCTGATTGAATCAAGAGTACTTTTTCTTGTGGATTTTTTTAAGAATCGGGACTCTAGATCCAATGTGTTTTTTTTTTCCGTGCAGTTGGAGTACTCAACGGTTTCAGTTCTCATTGCACATTTTAGAATGTTGCGCTCATTCCCACAAGTTTGCCTTCAAAAAGCTGGTAGGCAATGTGACCTACTTAGGAGCAGTAATAATTGCTTGCAGCAGTTCGAGCAATTCATCAGTTTCAGTTCCAATCCGTTGGCGACCTAAATAATCCACTCATGATGTTCTGCGCTCATTCTCACTAGTTCGCCTTCAATAAGCTGGTAGGCAATGTGGGTGGCTTTGGAGCAGTAATAGTTGCTTGCAGCAGTTTGAGTATTTCGTCGGTTTCAGTTGAACGGGTTATATGCGAAAGGTGATGTTTGGAATTTTTTCATAAATTACACATACATTTTATTATTTGATTCAGCAGTTTATTTTTCGTATTTAACTTTTTTTATATTTTTAACAAATGGATAATTCTTTTTTTTATAAAATTTTTGAAAAACAGTAAAAGCTGTATTAAAACTTTTGAAACTTTTTTGAAAAACTCACGCTTTCACTAATTTGTTATTTTTCGAAAAATAACAAATTAGTGCAAGCGTGAGTTTTTTAAAAAGTTTTAAAAGTTTGGATAATTCTTACTACTATTATGACAGGTATAATTTTTCCAATCTTCAAAAAAATTTTTTTTGTGTTTACGAATTCATTTTTTCCGGTTTTTTGAATTCATTTTTTCCGGTTTTTGGAATTCATTTTTTTTCCGATTTTCGGAATTCCAAAGTTAGGCACTTTCGAAAACAAGTGATTTGAATATCAAACAGTTTTTTAAAAATTTAAACTTCAACCAAAGAAATTCAGCACCACCTCATTGTTTATACGACGCGACGTTTATCCTTAACGCGTCAGTGTGAGTCGATCCGTTGAGTCTTGAGCTGGAGTTAAAATTCGGCTCACGCGCGGCAACCGCGGAACCTCGTCTTAACTAGCGCTTTATTTCAGCTCTTCCTGGCCGCCCTTTGATCTCACCCACCGCCTTTGCGCTTTGCTTCCGTAAGCGCAAATCCCCAGCCCCGCGACCCGAAGGATGCACCGCGCTAACTCTTCTTATTTTGATACCGCCACTGACCACCTCCGCTTCCTCCTCCGGCTTCCATTGTGGGCGCATTCGGTCCGGGATGAAACTACTCTAAATGCAAACAACGCTAAACGAAATTCGCTCCTCCGGGGCACAAACTAGCTCAATCTTTGCGAAACAACCCTGTAAAACAGAAAAAATTCAATTCAATTTGCTGCGTATGCGGATCCAGGGAAGCTTAGGAGAGGTATGCCCCCCCTCCCCCATCCATTCACCTGGAAAGAGGAGGAAGAAAAAGGAAATAAGAAAGGAAGAATAACGCTTATGTTTGGTAATCATACATGGGCGCATTGACTCTAATTGCTCATTAGATGCTTTAAAATTTCGAAAATTTTTGGGGGAAGCCCCCCGCATCGAAATGGGTCATTGGTGTTGCTGTTGAATGTTGACCACTTACAGCTCATTTTCAGCTATCGTTCACTTCATACAAAACGAATATTACGAATTTGTACAAATTTACAACTTTTTACAATATTACGAGCGACTTTTAAATTCAGGCCGTCATTTCATGAACAGAAGCGAAATAATGGCTGATTAGCCCCTATATCATCGATCGCTGAAAATTGCGTGTTGTAGTCCACTTTCCAGGGCACCACTCACCGATGCATCGGTGACCTCCATTTTCAGCGCCCATTTTGAGCGTGTGAAAGCGTTCAGCGTTCAGCGGTCAGTCGGCATCTGGGAAAGGGTCGAAAAATGTTGGATTTGGTTCAGACGCCGGCTATGCTAATGAGCGCAACAGCGGGCTGATTGTTGAAATCGGTAGACAAAGCTGCGGACAAAGAAGACAAAAAGGATATGGAGGGATCCTGTTGGTGGAAACGGACGGTTGCAATGGACAAAGGAGGTACTGCGAGGTAGGTAGTACCTAGACTAACTAATGGCAACACACGCACGAGAGACCCTTTAGTTAGTCAATCATTTTCTCCCTCAGTCTACCACCCACTTCGACCAATAGGATTGCTCAATACTCCTTATGTCTTCTTTGTCTATTGTTTTGTCTATCAATTTCAACAATCACTCGCAGACTGGTGGATCGGGTTTAAAAAACGTTCTTCATTAGGATTTGGTCGAAAAAGTCACCCAAATCCACCCGCAAAAATTCGCCTATTGTTGGTGAAGACGGGGTCAACGGCTGGGTCATCGATGGCGGGTCCATCGTCCATCGCCCGATGGAGCTCGGGGCTCGGGGCAGGATGGCGACCGGGACCGACCAGGGCCGGGGCCACCGTCCGACGCAACCTGCACGTAGAAACAGTTTTTTTCACTCCGCTTTTTCCGCTTTTTTCTCGTTTTTTTTTTTTCCGCACTGACTTAACAGATTCTGGAGATGGACGCCGGATAAAAACGCACTCATTCGCGTCGATTGATTCAGGAACCGGGGGAGGGAGAATGGGGAGGGTAGGACTGCGCTCATCGGTCCAACGCCGGAGTTGCCAATTTGGTGTTTAATTACGTTTTTATGACACGCTGTGGGGCTCTAGAGTACCTAAATGGGGAGGATACGGATGTGTCAAATTTTGGAGCTCTCATCACTGAAAAAAAAGTTCGGTCGTATGTACCAAAGTTTGGTGTTCCATATCATCCCAACTAATTCGGTTCGTCAAACTGAATT
Source organism: Bemisia tabaci (assembly GCF_001854935.1). Taxonomy (NCBI): domain Eukaryota; kingdom Metazoa; phylum Arthropoda; class Insecta; order Hemiptera; family Aleyrodidae; genus Bemisia; species Bemisia tabaci. The sequence continues at coordinate 2,272,330 of NW_017547167.1, forward strand.
TTCGGTTTGTCAAACTGAACCTTTGGTTCGTTTAACCGAACGTGTGCGGTAAAGTGAACTGAAGAACAAAGTTTGGTCATACATGCCAAACTTTCGGGCACACGAACCGAAAGTTCAGTTTGACAAACCGAATATTTGGAATGAAATGGAATACGGAACGTTCGGTTCACATCATCGAATTTTTCTTTTTTCAGTGTGCAGGACCCAAAAAGGCAGTCAAACTTCATATCGGAACACGAAAAGTTCCAGAAAAAATGAGACGAGGCCATTAAAAATGATTTGAAAGCAGTTCAATTCATTTCGGCGATTTGTGCCAGTTCAGGACACAAAACAGGATGAAAATCTGGCAATAGCGTGTGACATTAAATGTAAGCAAAAATATAACATGCACATACGAATAGAGCTTTGGAGTGCATTTTTTATTCACGAAATGATAGCTACGCCGAATAACTTACACGTTGAAACAAGGGAGCTTCATTCCTCCGTAGGGGAAATTAGAAATTATTTTTTTTCCAGGAACACCTGTATTTTACCGAAAAAAAAAGATGCTGATTTAACATTCTGGATGTAAAAAGGTGTGCGATAACTCACAAAACGCTGAATTAACCGCCACAGCAGTTAGTTTTACATCTTTACATTGCTAAAATAACTTCTGTAGCGGTTAATTTAGCGTTTCGTGAATTGTCGCAACTTTTTTACATCCAGAATGTTAAATCAGCATCCCTTTTTTCGGAGTTCATAATACCAGGTCTGTAAGCCTATCCTATATGTATGTTCTCCTGTATTTGAAATATTTAAAAATTTAGATGGATTCATTCTCTCTTACAAGAATTCGGTTCGACAAACTTTTCAAAAATTCATAAAATTCTGGAAATGTGGCAACGTGGCGCGGAGACGTCGCTTGGCGATGCGGCGCGGTGAACAGTTCCGTCATAACATGTTTCGAATTTTAAACCCGGGCAGGCCATAATTACCGACGGAACCTTGTTCTTGACAACATAGTGCCAATACGTCCATCTAAGCCACCATAGCTCATAAACCGACCTTGCCCTGCCTCGATAAAGGGTTCCTTTGTCTCTTGGCCCTTGCTCTTGGCGTCTCCTTCCACCCTCCGCTCCTCGCCCCCCCTCCCACCCCCCGTGCCCCTCGGATGCACTGGAAATGCACCGCGCATGCGCAAATGCAATCGGTGCCCGACCGGACTGGACAGTGTAAGTAGACCTATGGCCTGTGTTGCCGTTTGTCATTTGAGGACTCTGTAGGGACAGCGTCTGATAGCAATGACCTCGGAGGAACACTCCTCGAAACATTTTAAAAAATATTGCAAATTCTTTTTCCATTATGGGAAATTAATGGCACAAATAAAGGGCTTGGAGGACAAGGCGCTTAAAAGCAGTTTTTGCTTTTTCGAGAAATACGTGTAAAAAGTTTCGGAATCACATGTAACCTTATGGCAAAAACAAAGTTCAAACTGACTTTTTGATACTTAAAAATTGGAATTTGGGAACAGATTGGAAGCAGATTGAGAGCAGATTATGCGTTAAGACTAGTTTTACTTGAAATCATTAATACTTCAATGTTTTCAAAAATTGCACAAATGTGCCTTGTCCTCCAAGCCCCGCAAATGTTATTTTCAAAATGAGCAAAAAAGTATTTTCTTGTTGCGAAATTTAGTCCAGTTGGAATTTATATAATTTCATTCGAATTAATAAAACCGTGCGGTTGATCTTGGCAAAATGCGTTCTTTAAGTGTGGGGCATGAGGCAGCCAGGGCGCGGTCCTCCTAGTGATGGATAGTGATGATTTCCGATACCATCGAAAATCATAAAAATGCTCCTGACTGGAGCATTTCGTTAGTGTGCCACTAGTTTTGATCTCGTATTTCAATCAATCCAGACGGTCAACTGGAGGTACTGCCTTCATTTCATAGGGCTGCAACCCCACATTACTCAGAGGTTGAAATATTTGTATCGAGCCCCTAGCCATGAATAAGCCAGTGGTTCTTTATACGTAATGAGCGATGATTGTCATGAGACGCATGTCTGTAACACGGGTTGTTTGTTGACCAGTTTATTTAATTATAAATCTTTTTATTTTATTATTTTATGTTTTAGAAAAAATATATTCGAAACCTCATTTTGACATGTGAAACGATATGAACAAGTCAGGCAGAACGTTGCTCTTCCGATGTAAGGGTGTACCTCAATGTCCGCATGAACCATGTTTGCCGTATAACTCTATTCTTTCGAGACTGACGTGGAAATAGAGATACGCCCTTACGTCAGAGGAACGACGACAAGTGAGGTACCATCGATAGAAAATTCAGTATTTTTATAGGTAGTATCAGTCATCTTTGCTCAATAATTGCTAATAAGTGTTGTTAAGAAGTTTGTTGAGATGTATCGTCAAACTTTATAATTCCCCTTGCAAAAGAGGAATGAACTACTTAAAAAGTGAGAGAAGAGACGAAAAGTTTCGACAAAAGATGAAATGACTCTTTGCAATCGTTGAGAGCTATTGGATTTTTTTATATCATTATCTTCTTTAACTCCGTAAGAAATCGGCGCGATGCTTGGACACCTGTAATATTCTCACAATATCTGTAAACATGAAAGTAACATCCCCGAAAAAAAAACCTCTCGGAGTATTACTTTAACACTGATCTTGTACAACGAGGATAAAGGTGCCCCAAGCAGATGCTTGTTGTATCTGACAACCATCATTTCAACTTCATTTCCGCATTTTTCCGTTCTCAATTGCTGTCTTCACGTAACAATAATACTGGAAATGCAACATAGTTACATTGCTCTTGAATCACCAGTTTATGAATTGATCAATACTTAATAGGAGCTTGCGATGTTTATGACATTTTATGATCGTTGGGCCTGTGACGTGTAAGGTCTTTAGGCACGTTAATGACTTTTATTAATGGGTAAAACCACATCACGGAAAATAAGAAAACAAGAAAGAGAAAACCATAATTAAAGGCCATTATGACTGTTGCGCTAATTTTTTTCGGGAGTAATGAAATGTTCTTAACTACGAGCGAAAAAAAACTATTGTATTGTTCGTGATTCGGCCGAATAAAGATCATATTGAAAATTTTATGGAACCTCTTCATCTGAAAAAGTTGCAACTTTTTCGGTTTGAAACGTTTTCAGGCGTCGCATTCAAAATTCTTTTATGTGAAGGGTCATAGATTAATCGTTTTTGAAACAAATGTGTTTTTCGGTGTGATGCCACAGTGATCGATAGATTTCAAGAAAATGTAGGCAAGAATTCAGCCAGTTTAGGATTCAACCGGCAAAATACAATGAAGAATTTGCAAGTGTCTAAAAATTGATCAATTTCATGTTTAAGCGGAAACCACTCGGTAAACCGAACACAAGGATACCCTCAGTTCATAAATTGAACTATCATAGGAGGAGATATGACAAAATTATCTAATTTGCTAAAATACATATGTATGCTCAAATGGGAATTGCCGCCAGATGACGTCATTAGGCGGTTAATCTGACTTTTAAATCAATTTTCATACAATAGAGAATTTGCAGGTGTCTGAAATTTGATGAATTTCATGTGTAAGAGGAAACTACCGAGTGAACTGAACACGAACATACCCTTGGTTCATGAATTGAACAATTATTGGAGAAGATATGACAAAATGATATAATCTGCTAACATACGTGTGTTTAAATGGGAAAAGCCGCCAGATGACGTCACTAGGCGGTGCATTTTCTCACTTTTAAACAAATTTTTATACTATTTTCCACATCAGAAAAAAACTATAAAAAAGACTGTGAAATCAGCTCTTTAAGTACTTTCAGATGAAGCATTTACAGATTTGCGTGCAAATTCTTCATTGCCCCAATGCAAAAAAAAAATAAAAAACACTGTTAAATCAGCTCTTCAAGCACTCTTAGGCGTCAATAAAAAATTGGTGTACAAATTCTCCATTCCATGATGCATACAACCAACCCAAAATTTCGCTGTTCGATGATCCATCGATGGTCCCGAGATTCGAACTTGAATGCTCAGCGTAATAATGACCAGGTGCTTGCGGGACGGCACGAGCGGAATGATTGATGTCGCAATCGATCGACACGACGGACTCAATTGATTTAAAATGTTGGTTTTTACTCGCTGAAAAAATATAAAAAATTGCAGTCTGCTCCGAACTGACGGGCGCTCTTTTCGGGCCGTTTTTCCTCGAGCCCAATGCGAAGGCGAAGGGCGATTTAATTACGATGCCCGGCTGCAATTAAGAAAACGCTCGCAACGCTGCCGAATTTACTCTAAACAATATTTTATTTCAGAAATCGAACTAGGTATTTTCAAAAATAACGGGAGAAAAACAAGGGGAAACGGGACACATAAGGCTAAAATACACACTGGAAAAAAAAAAACACATTGGATCTAGAGTCCAGAATCTTGAAAACATTGACTAGAAAAAATACTCTTGATTCAATCAGATTTAAGCTTAAATCAAAAGGAAATCCGCTCAATTAAGAGGCTTGGTTCTTGATTTAAGCTTAAATCTGATTGAATCAAGAGTATTTTTTCTTGTCGATGTTTTAAGAGTCTGGACTCTAGATCCAATGTGTTTATTTTTCCAGTGCACATCTAAAAAACTGAGTCATTACAGTCGGAAAATAACGTAAAAATTTTAAAAAAATCGAAGAAAAACCCCGAGACCTATATGTTGGTGGCCGAGATCTGAGAAAAAAAACCCGGTTTTATTTTCCGACTGATAACGACTCAGTTTTGAGTTGAAGACGTAGTTGTGACTTGAGTTGTAGACTTAGAACGATTTAACCATCCTCGCGTTTAACAATACATCCTCGGAATATAAAACCAAATTCTTTGGTAAAAATTACGAGTCCAAAGCACGATTGGTAAAAAATATTGGTTACCTTTACCAAAGTTAGTTTCTTCATTTCTGAATCAGTGGCGTGGCGTGCTTTGCGATACATCGATTGATCTGCCATTTAACCCTATGGAAAAGGATCGATGAACAAGGTGTTCGCAACGAACACCTTAATAATCGATTTTTTATCACAGCTTCAAATGGGGGATATATCGATAATCGATCACTCACGCCTCGCTTCTGTTCTGAATAACGGATCGAAACTACCTATCCACATGAAGCAAAATTCCTTTCCTCGCGTTTTTTTTTTCATGTTCCTCGAAAACTCGACTCTGGGTACTTAAGCCCTTTCAATCCAAGGCTTATTTTCGAATTTTTTTCTGCACAAGCGGCACCGCAGTGGACGTATGCCGCGCTTGTGGCCGAAAACAACGCAATTCCAATCGAAATTGATTGGAGGTTGGTTCTTTCGGCTGGGAACGGCGCGGTGGTGTGGTCCATCTGTCCCTGGAGAGGTGCTCGATTCGGTGCAATTCATCATGATATCGCGATATGCATCGGTGCCGTGGGCGGTGCAATTAGAACCGGGACCCAGACAAGACCCACTGCCCAATGTAAACACCGTCCAAGGTGCATATTGCCGAGTTAATGGAATCCGTTTTACTTTCTTATTTTTTTATCGAATTACCAGCGACAACGTGCAGCTGCACTCCGAGCCGGACGTCCACGTCTCGGACGGGCCCAATTCACCGTTCTCCACGCTGCCAACTGCAGAAAAATATTGACGGATACATTCCGGGACAACGAAATTTTGCGCGAAAAAGGGCGGCAGTTACAATGAAAAAAAAATACGGGCTTTATAGACGTACCGTCCGTTCCGGGCTCAGAGGCCAAAATTTCCGGGTGCTGGAGTCGTAGTTTCGATTGCTCTGGGGGCTACGCCCAGAGCTTTCGGCGCCTGAGCCCGGAATGGACGGTATGTCTATATAGCCTGTCAGTACGGCTTTCAGGGTCGGAGTTTTTTTTTTTTTTTTTTTTTTTTTTTTTTTTTTTCCCAGAGTTGAAAATAGGGACCCAGGAGTAAAATAACTTCTCCGTTTCAATACACAGTTAAAAATGCCCGAGTTTATTGGTTTCTTTGGGTCCCTCCTTTTCGGTCAGATCGATGTAAATGACTCGATTGATCGACCAAATTATTGGTTAAATCGACCGACATCGTAGGCTACTCTGATACATTTGAGGATGCGGAGAGGATCCTGCTGAACTAATATCCTTTTGTTCCTCTTGATGACACTTAGAGGTTGCGACATGCAAGTGGCTGGTGCATTTTTTATCACTATTGCAATTCGGGTTCAATCGTGGTGGCTTTTGCCTGGTTTTAAGAGGTTATACATTTTTAACCCGCAGTTTTGGTCAATGCAACCAAAGGATTTGGTCAATGAAACCCAAAGAAAAAGTAACCATGGAGGATCAACCACACGTTTAAGTTACTTCGTGTTCTATTTCCCATATAAACACAAAATTTCGGTAATTTTTCCTTACTGATTGTGAGTACCCAACGGAGTTCCCAGGCATAGGAGTGTTACAAGGTCCAGGAATCGCTTTTTTGAAAATAGTTGTTCCTACTGTGAAGTTTGACGTTAAACGCGTTTCCAACCGTAACTAAGCTCAAAATTCCTTCCTTGGCTGAAAAAAAAGAGGCGCCAAGTTGAGGTTGCAAAAAGGACGTTTCCCTTGGGCCTGAGACTTATTAAATTAAACGAGGCAACAATCTATGGTTTCAACTACCTTTAATGCATTGAGACGTAACCACCGCCGTATAATTCAAATCTTGAAAAATTGTTTTATTTTTTTTTAAAAAAAAATGGAATCCCGCCACAACTAGACACAGAGACAACTATTTTTAAGAGGGCGGCTCTTTCAACAGCCGCATTCCCGAAAAGTAGAGTCTTTTTTTTTTTAAAAAAAAAAAAAGAAAAGAAAAAAAGAAAAAGGGAAAGGGAAAGCAAACAAACAAATATATACACGTCATAAGTAGCACCCATGAAAGTGAAATCAAGAGATCGCACTGTCCGGCAACATGTCTGGTGGTTGGTGGTTTGAGCCCCAGTTTTGACCACCCGAACCGGAAATCCAGACAGTTACAGATGCATCGTTGCAGCTTCACCCTTTGTTCGATTGTCGCGCATTCCCAATTCCTTTTCCCCGATCGAACTTCAACACCTCTTGCTCCGAACTTGCAGCAGCCAATAAATAATCAAGGCCTTGTCGCTGTCACCTCCGGAGCGCGTGCGATCTGTCTGATTCTTTCGAGCGGATGATTTTTTTTTCATTTGCAAATGGCTGATTATTGGAAGACTTTAACGCGCGTTTCCGCAAGGATGCTAATTTTATGCACTATCAATATTCGCCATGAACGAATGTGGATTAAGCCGCTCTGATGAACAATGGCCAACGGTCAATGGTGTCTCACTAACGGAGAAAAGTCGTATGCACCTTTGGACGTCGCCAAATTTTCTTTGGAAAAATACAATTTTTTTGGAATAGAGTATCAGTGCCTGAATAAGAATAGAATTGACATGTACATATACGCAATTTTAATAATACTTCTCAAGAGTTAAATGCAACCATGAAACTGGTGTTAATACTTACACTGGAAAAAAAAGACATTGGATCTAAAGTCCAGACTCTTAAAAACATCGACAAGAAAAATTACTCTTGATTCAATCCGAATCTAGCTTAAATCAAGAACCAAGCCTCTTAATTTAAGCGGATTTCGTTTTGATTCAAGCAAAAATCCTATTGAATCAAGAGTATTTTTTCTTGTCAATGTTTTCAAGAGTCTGGACTCTAGATCTAATGTGTTTTTTTTCCAGTGTGAACTTTTGAAAAGTATTATCAACATATAAAAAGTGGAAGCTGAAAAAATGGACATTAGTGGTTTTCGGACTTCACGTATCAATCGGGTCTTCAATTTTTCCTTGTGTATTAAACATTTCAAGAACAGATCTTCACACTGGAAAAAACTCAGGCCGTGGAAGCCGTACTTACGGGCTATATAGACGTTCCGTCTGAGTTCCGGGCTCGCCTCGGGCGGAGCATCCGGAGCATTCGGAGCTACGGCTCCAGCACCCGGAACTTTCGGCCTCCGAGCCTGGAACGGACGGTATGTCTATACAGCCCGTAACTTTTTATTTCAAAGGGTACGTTCTCCTAAAAATAAGTTCTTTAGTGAGAGATAATTGACAACATTTGAATGCTCATGCGGTGTTTCTGCCTAACACGCCTGAGTTCGGCCGTCACGATCTGCGAGAAGAAGGAAACGGTGTCAGAAATGTCACATTATGCAGAAATTTAGGCGTCGGGAGGCATTACATTCAAATCAGTCGTGTAATTCGTTCCTCACGAGTGGCACGAGACGATGTTTATCTGCAGATTAGTCTGCGCCTCAAGATGCAGGTGGGACTCACCCGCAGCTGAATTTATGTGCGACGTGGTTTTTTCATTCAGATTTTACGCGTCAAGAGATTTTTGACAACTAAAATGCTTGCATTAGCTTCAAAGGCGTAATTTGGAGAAATTGGTTTGTTACGAACTTGCGCCAGAGCGAAAAAAACAGTTGGTGCAGATGACAGAGCCTTCTTTTCATAAGGCTCCTGCATTTTCATTGTTAAGCTTACAAAACTTTTCTGTTGTGAGAACAAAACTATATACGGTCGTAAGCACAGAGCATTCTGTCGGATTACGGAAACTTCTTTAAGTTACAAAGAAAGAGCAGGAGCCGTGTGAACAAAATTATTTTTTCAGTGCAGAGCGGAAAAAGGATTTAGATTGCATTTTCCAATCAGGGACCACTATTTCTTGCTCAAATTACAGGGTTGTCGCGGTCGGCGGTATAGAAAATCAGGAAAATTAGGGAGAATCAGGAAATTAGTGACGACTGGAAAAAGTCAGGGAATTTCTGACACATCTACCAATCAAGGGGATTCCGGGACTCAGGACTTTTTTTTCTCATTTCCCCCACTCCAAGACCGTCAAAAGTTCCGGGATTCTTTTCAAATTTTTTTCAAAAGCTCCGAGAAAGTTCCGGAACATTTGAAGAATTTCAAAATTTCCGGGAAAAATTACGGAATTATATAAAAAGTTCCGAAATTCGGTACTAGTTCCGGGAAATGGACCGCTGAAAGCGAGCACATTTCATCCATTCGGATAATTTTTGTTGGAGGTTCAAGCATCAGGCACAGGGGCCACGGAGGCTAGTGCGAAATTCTGCGGGGCGAAAAGCACGGGCGGCGCAGGAGAGGTAATTTATGTTTTACTCAACGGGCAACGGGCTCACTTGTACCGCAATGCATCACCTGCAACGACCGAAGCCGACCACTGATCGTCCGATCCCGATCCAACAGAGCAGCCGAGCACCCAAGAGTGATTTACCCCGGGGACGCGACCTCTCTTCGCTCCCGCACGTCCCAACCATTCCTTTCTGCCCCCGTCCAGCTGTCTGCCCGACGAAGAATAGTCCTCCTTTCCTCTTCAATTATGAATTTTCCATGTTTTCCTATCATGGTTCGTAGTGAATTGCGGAAAATTTAGTCCGTGGATTTACTATGTATTGTGCATCGCTGGTGGAACTGCAAAAACGCGGAGACTGAAAAAAAAAACAAAAAAACTCCGGCCATGGAAGCAGTACTTACGGGCTATATAGACATACCGTCCGCGTTCCGAGCTCAGAGGCCGAAAGTTCCGAGCGAAGCACCCGGAGCAATCCAAGGTACGACTCCAGCACCCGGAACTTTCGCTCCCTCAGCCCGGAACGGGCGGTATGTCTATACAGCACTGGAAAAAAAGAAACACATTGGATCTAGAGTCCAGACTCTTAAGAACATCGACAAGAAAAAGTACTCTTGATTCAATCAGAATCTAGCTTAAATCAAGAACCGAGCCTATTAATTTAAGCGGATTTCGTTTTGGTTCAAGCAAAACTCCGATTGAATCCAGAGTATGTTTCCTCGTCAATGTTTACCAGAGTCTGGACTCTAAATCCAATGTGGTTTTTTTTCCAGTGAGCCCGTAACTTTTTTTTTCTTCAGTGTGAATCTCGTTTCCGATGTTTAAAAATCGGCCAGAGTCTTTTTGTTTCAGTGTACTTTGGGATAATTCGAGTAATTTCCGTGCGCAAATCGTACCTCCATGTGAAATTTTGAAACTCATAAGACTTAAATTCGCACCTTGTTCAAGGAGAAAAAACCTCGTGCGTGGAACCCGAATTTTAGGTCATATGGATCTCTGAAGTTTTCGGATTGAGCATCTGAACACTTTAGGTCTAGCTGTCGAGGTTCTGATCACACATCTGAAACTTCAGTTCTTACATCTGAAGTACCTTGGTTTTCACATTCGGAAGACTTCGGTTCTCACATCCGAAAAGCTTCGGTTCTCACATCCGAAAAACTTCGGTTCTCACATACGAAAAACTTCGGTTCTCACACTTGAAGTACCTCAGATGTAAGAACTGAGGTTTCAGATGTGTGATCCGAACCTCGACAGCTAGACCTAAAGTGTTCAGATGCTCAATCCGAAAACTTCAGAGATCCATATGACCTAAACTTCAGGTCCCACGCACGATTTTTTCTTCTCCGTGTTTAAGGCTCAAAACTGTATTCCGTAACTATGTTCCTGTAACCCATTCCGTACTGGACTCGCCGGTCTTGCGACCATCACCCAAAGCTCAACCTTCATCCCCGGCACACCCTATCCGACGAGATCCTTATCAATCCAAAAAACCGCGTAGCCGCGACTCACGGTACCCCCTCGANGGGGGGGGGGGGGGGGCACGGCTCGAGGGGCAGGTGTTGATTGGGTGATATCGCGGAGCCGTCAGTCACTCGCATGACAGCCGAGTTCATCGCTCATTACTCAATCTTTGCTTTTATCCTTTTCCAATTTTGTTTTTCCACGTTCCGCTCAATTAGTTCCAATCTCTCCGGCCCCTTTCACGCGCCGCGCCGCGACGGAGGCGGTGCGGTGCGGTGCGGTGCGGTAGCAGAGTCGGGCGAAGCCTTGCGGTGAACACCGGGAGTCGCTCCTGGTCACGCTTACCCAGGGCTGCGTCACGGATGGGGGGCAGGGGGGGGGGGGCGGCAGGGNGGGGGCAGGGGGGTGGATGGGGGTGAGGGTCCAGTAGCTCCTCCTCGGTGGAAAATCTAACGCGGTTACCATGAACCTCGGATACACGGTCGGTTGTCGATGTATCGATTCGGAATAAGCGTGTTTGGTTTTTCGGATGCATAGATGGAATCAGTGAAAATCGAGAGCAGGTAAACTAAGATCATTCAGTATACGTGAGATGTATGGTAGATTTTACCGTACTCTCTAGAGCAGTGATCCGAGTGTGGTAAAACATACCAGACTCTATGGTAGCATTTACCAGTGGCGTGGCGTGAATGAGCGATTATCGATATTTCTCCATTTGAAGCTATGGTAAAGAATCGTTTATTAAGGTGCTCGCTATCCCCCACCCAGTTTATCGATCTTTTTCGATAGGTTTAAATGGCAGATCTATCGATATATCGCAAAGCACGCCACGCTACTGGCATATAATATGTATCATACTAGTATTCACCAGAGTTCTTGTGAACACTGCTGTAATTCTGGTTATTTTCAATCACTGCAGTGTAAAAACTTAAGCAGACACATAGTAGATATTACCATACCTCTTTTCAGTGTCAAGATGTACGAAAGAACCGCATAGATTTTGAGAAGTCGGTATGAGGTTTATCCTAAAGAAGAACGAAATATAAGATTGATATGAACTTAATGGAAGTAGTATTCTCGAAGATTTGGAGTTTGGGTAACAATCTCTTCTCACCCGCTCCCACCCTATCCCACCTAGAATCACCGCCATTTTTTTATACTGAGAGCTCCATGTAGTCCAGAGTCAATATTCTCCTTGTAAAGGTACTTGGCTGCGATCAAAGTTGATCCTAAATCAGTGGCATGGCGAGCTTTGCCATCGATATATATATAACCCATATACCCATATAATCGATTCTTTACCATAATTTGAAATGGGAAAATATCAATAATCGATCACTCATGCCTCGCCAATGTCCTAAATGGAGATGTTGCATGTGTGAGGGATTTGCGTTTTGACCATTGATTCTTATGTAAAAGTTCGCGAGAAACACGATGGTGCCACTGGTTTTCTCTGAAATCATCTCCCAAGCTCAAAAAAAGCTCTCAAAGTGAAGCCGACATGGAGGAGATATCCCACCCTACCCTGAGTTTCCACCTCTACATCAAGACAAACTCTCCATGCAAAGATAGGGAGCAAATACATTGACAGGGCTGCCACTTTATTTGAGGACTCTAAAATTGAAAACACGGCAAAACTGCTAATGTATTTGCTCCCTATCTTTGCATGGAGAGATTGTCTTGATGTAGACGTGGACTCTCAGGATAGCATGGGATATCCCCTCCATTTTGGCCTCAACTTGAGAGCTTTTTTTGAGCTTGGGAGTTGATTTCAGAGAAAACCAGTGACAGCATTGTGTTTCTCGCAAACTTTTACAAATGAATGATCGATGGTCAAATCGCAAATTTCTCACACATGCAACATCTCCATTGTAACTTAAAGACGATGGGCAAACTTGGAGATGTTAAGAGGTGTCTACATCATGAGATTACGTTAACCGCCAGTGAATCGAGTGAGCAAAGGTGTCGGGCGCAGACTCCGCCGTCAGTTTTGACAGGGGATAAGCATAAGCGCGAGGCCGGAAGATCAGCGATCATCGGGAGCATCAGCATCAAACATCGATGCCTCCTCGGCTTGGCGCGTGCCGCTGCGGCTTTGGCGACAGGTGAATCGCCCAACCGCGGGTCTCGCTCGCACCTGCGCCCGCCTCGCCTCGCGGGTGCGGGGGTGGGACCCCGCGACGCGCCGCACCCTGGGTCGAGTTTACGGACCACTGGACAAAGTACGAAGTTAGGCATTCTCATATATGGATTACATTTTGCAACAAGGAACCACTATCTCTGGCTCTCCCATAAAAGCACATATCTGCGTAGGGAAACCAATAGCATGTATGTTGTTTCTAAAATGGGCCAGAAATAGTGGTTCCTTATTGCAAAATGTAATCCACATGTTTCTTAGACGAAATTTCACGTAAAAAAACGATTTTGCGAAACGGAAATTACTGAAATTACCAGTGCTGCCATTTTATTTCATCAAAAGATTCCGAAATAATTCTGATTTCCGGAGACATAGTAATTTCTAATTTTGTCGTCTCTGAGTGATACAAGAGACGGCACCTTTAATTAGTCCAGGTAAGAGAGAAACCAAACACACAATTTGGCCTGGAACGCGCGCGACTAAGGGAGAAATGATGACGAGGACTTGAGATGAAAAGGAGAAGCTTTCGGCGCGGCGATCGGTATGTAACACATATTCGCGCCTACTAGACTGCACGAATACTTCACGCATTTCATCAAACAGCGCGGTCATTGCGGTCAGCGTGAAATGTGTAGCGCCTACAAGAATGCACGAATACTTCACGCATTGCGCCAAACACAGTGCGGTCAGCGTGAAACGCATAGCGCCCACAAGACTGTCAGAATACTTCACGCATTGCGCCAAACACTGTGCGGTCTGCGCGGCGCGGCGGCGGAAGTCAAAATCATTGAACCACATTTATGTTTGTTCTTTCATAATTTTTTCGTTCATTTCTTATGAATGGACGGCCTTGTCCACACAGAGATAGGTTTACGAAACTTAACTTTCGCGCAAAGTTCTGTGAACATATGCTGGTAGTGTTGACAGGGTTTTCCCAAAAAATGTGTTCAACACGAGTAAATATGCGTCTTATGCAACCCTCCCCTGCCGGTACGTTCACTTGATGGTTTTTATTGAGTTCCAAAACGAATGAGAAGGGGGTGGCAAAATGCAGGCGGCCCATGGGCGGCAAAAGGGTGAAACCGGCTCTTCTGGGCAATGCAAATTTTCCGTGAGCAATGTAAAAAAAAAAAAAAAAAAAAAAAAAAAAAAAAAAAAAAAAAAAACGTTAATATCTTACGTAGGAGTTTATTTCAGTAATTTTCGATACAAAAATCGTGTTTCACGTACAATTCTGGCTAGGAAACATGTAGTAGAATACTTAAATTAGTACCTTGTCTGGTGGTCCATTGGGGACTTGGGAAGTCGGAACAAATTTAGGAACGTTAACAGCTCGTAACCCCCTTTTTACGGAACGTTGAGGTTATGAAAGTGGCTCCATTGGTTATGCCGCGAAATTTTACCGCAGCTAGCGCCTCATTAAATTTAAAAAGTGACGAAATAAATATCAAAATTTGTAGTTTTTAGTCTGGAAGTTCATGTCCGACCTCCCCCATTGATCCAATCCACTGTGCGCCAAGCCGTCGATCCGCGATCCGCGCTTCGCATCACTGGATCGGACCCCAACCATCGAATTCATCACCGCTTGCCCAGCCCAGGACCATCTTTTATGCTTGGGTGCATCCCCCCCCCCTCCGAGCACTTCACCTTTATCGTCGATCTTGATCTTTGTAAACTTCACCGTGGGTTATGACGACTTTGAGGTATACTGCCGTGCTAAGAAAGAACGCCGTATGAGCCTTCAGACGTTGCCAAAGTTTCCTCAGATAAACACAGAATTTACTGGGAAAATTGCCAATATTATTTTTCAACATTTTCAGACAATTTTGTACGCAATTAAATCGAAAATATCTGAAAATTTCAAAGGAAAATAATATGTAAGAATGTTGTTAAAAATACATATTTTACCGAGGGAAATTTGGCAACTCTCGAATGTTCATACGGCGTTCTTCCTTAGCACGGCAGTATAAGGCCTGCAAATCGATGGTGTTTATTAGAATCGGGCGCGATTGGATAGAGAAAGTCTGTCTGCGTTAAGAGTTTTAAGGGGAGATAAGTGTGCGATATTCCAGACTGTTAACATGTCAGTAGCTGAAAGCGAGTTTGTCGGAATTCATACCTTTTAAAAAATCGAGTTGCTCACATTTCAATATGCCCAAAGAAACGGGGAAAAGAGGTAGAGGGTAAGATCCAACCTGGAGAACTTGGTTCTTATTAATTTGACGTATTTCTGCTAGAGTACCTGTATAGCGAGAGTATAGACAGATGTGAAACTCCGAAAACCCATCGAGCCCCCACCGATGCTTCTGCAAATAAAATTAGGGCCCAGAAATGCAGCCAACCTATGAATTTCAATTATCCAGAACGATTTACTAATACTAATAATAATAATTTTATTATGTACTAATAATTTTGTTACGAACCGTCGTTTATTAAGCACGTGTTTGACTCAGTTTATGCGGGAGAATGCTCATTTCTTTACATTCTTGGCCATCTTGGTTAGAATTGGAATCTGCAGACTGGCAGTGAAATGTTGTGCGTTAGAAGTTGATTAGAAGGGTGGCTGCACTTTTGGGCCCTAAGCCCTCCATGAAGCGATCTGTCCATACTCTCGCTATATAGGTACTCTAATTTCTGCTAAAAGAAACTGAAGGCAGATGAGAAATATGAGGTGTGCTCTAGGAAGCTGGATAAGAAACAATGGAAAAATGGACGTGATTCCTTTTGTGGAAATAGAAAAGTGGGATTTTACATTACTTACATCAAACGGAACTGATCGACAAAATATGTGACACTCATGAGCCGTGGGCATGTAACAAGAGCGTTGTAATCAGGGCCTATAAGTTAAAATTCAGCAAGGATTTTTATTCATGTAGGTACGAGTTTCCAGTTTAGAAGCAACCCATGTGCTTTCAGTTTCCCTATGCACTTGTGTGTTTTTATAGATAAGCTAGAAATTGTAGTTCCGAATGATCAAAATGTAGTCCAGCTTCCGATCTCTAATTATGGAATCTAACGTAAGACTGTGAATTCTATGTTTGAAATTTTTCAAGATATTTTTGTCAAAATATTACTGCATTTTTCGTGCACAGGCGATATGTAGATTAGCGTGAAGATGTACGCGGATCCGCTTCGTTTTTCTTTCATGATTGCCTTTTGGGGGATGAAATCGGCTGCATTTTGCAATCAGGGACTGCAATGTCTGGCTCAGTATCAGTTTCTTTTTGCACATACAGGGCCGGATTTACCTACTTGCCGCCCATGGGCCGCCTTTATTTTGCCGCCCCCTCCTCGTTCGTTTTGAAACATCAATAAAAATCAACAGGGGGAGGGGTGCATAAGACGCGTTTAGTCGTAGTCGACACATTTTTTGCAAAATCCCTGTCAGCACTACTGGCAAAAGTTCACGGAACTTTGCTCGAAAGTAAGTTCCGTAAACCTATCTCTGTGCGGACAAGGCCTTAGATTTATAAGAAATGAACGAAAAAGTTATGAAAAAACAAACATGAATGTGCTTTAATAATCCTAACTTCCGCCGCCGCGCAGCGCCGTGCCACTCTGACCACACTCTGTTTGGCGCAATGCGTGAGGTATTCCTACAGTCTTGTAGGCGCTATGCGTTTCACGCCGACCGCTGCTGGCCGCACTGTCATTGACGCAATGCGTGAAGTATTCATGCAGTCTTGTAGGCGCTTTGCGTTTCACACCGACCGCTGCTGACCTCACTGGCATTGACGCAATGCGTGAAGTATTCATGCAGTCTTGTAGGCGCTTTGCGTGTCACGCCGACCGCTGCGCCGCTTCGAGAGCTTCTCCTTTTCATCTCAAGTCCTCGTCATCATTACTCTCTGCGCCTCGCCGTTCCAGGCCGAATTGCGCACTTGATTTCTCTCTTAACTCGATTTATTAGAGGCGCTATCTCTTATATCACAGAATGATGACAAAATTAGAAACTAATATACTCTCAGGAAATGAGAGATTTTATCGCCTTTTCTCGTTTGTAATTTTTTTTTTTTAATCCGGATTTTTTTATTTAATACCTACATTTTAAAAAATGTAAAATTTGCCGCCCCCTAAATTTGCCGCCATGGACCGCGGCCCATGTGACCACCCCCTAAATCCGGCCCTGTGCTCATAAATGTTTTTATAGATAAGCCAGAAAGTTTAGTCCAAATGACCTTTAACAGCCTCCGCTCTCCAATCCTGAAATCCAATCTAATAAGAGTGTTCATTCTATGTTGGAAATTTTTCAAAATATCGCTGCATTTTTCATGCATAGACGATTAGTGGGTTAGCGTGAAGATATACGCGGATGCACATGATGGGTTACGGCGGATACTATCCATTTTTTCGTCGTAAAACAGGCCGGATCGGGTCCACCATCCACCGAAGCACCGGTGCACCGATGATAGGTGTTCCGGTGATCGGTGGCCCGGTGATATCGATGATTCGATGGCATGCTTCAAATCAAATCAAAGACGTGACGCAGCCGCCGTTTCTGACATGGCTCGCGCCCCGCCGCGGTTCAAATCTCCGGATCCACTCACCGATTTACAATTAACTTAAACGTAAAAAGTGTTGTGAAATTAGTGTACTTTTCCGACATTTGGCAACCTCCACTCCGCGCGTGCCATGACTCTGCTCTTCTCAAAACCACCAAAATGCGTGCACCAAACGGTTCAAGCTGAACTGTATCGACACCTTCCGATGTCTGGAGAAGGGGCTAATTGATTCACTGGTTTAATACTCTGCTCAATTCGAGTAGAGGAGGGCATCTTAGGCTGTCATTTGACAAGAAAATGGGTATTTTTAATTGTTATCGTTGTAAGTATGGGTCAGTTTGCGCTCACCGGGTCACATTTCCATATGGTTTAAACTTGTAGATTTGCAAAAACAGTGAGAATGGACCACTAGACAAGGTACGAATTTCAGCATTCTGATACATGTTTCTTCACAAAAATTTCACGTAGAACACGATGCGCACAACGAATATTACCAAAATCAACTCCTTCCAAAGATATTAACGATTCTTGGTGCGTGAATTCAAACCACCCGCTCATGAAAACTCAATGCTCTACGTCATTCACATCGCTCGCAAACGTTATCATGAACATCTCTGCGATGAAAACATCGGGCAACCTCAAACTTGACACTGCTTTGGCTGAGCAGCAGCAAATCACGTATAGTTTGAAAAACACATGGTGGGAAATGAACATTGCTCGATTGAGAAGATTGCTGAAACCGTTGTAGTGCGCGATTTGACGCACGTAGAGCTTTGAGTTTCTTGAGAGCGGGCAGTTCAAATTCCTCGTAACCAATGTGAAATAAAAATGTTAATAGCTTCGTTAGGAATTGGTATCAGTAATTTTCGTTGCGCGAATCGTGTTCTACGTGAAATTTTGGTTAAGATACATGTATCAAAATGCTTAAATTCGTACCTTCTCTAGTGGTCCATTAGTCCAAACGCTTAGTTTTTTCGCCCACTATCAACGGGATTACATTTTCCGCTAAGGAACCACTATCTCTGGCCTTCGTTAAAAGCACCTTTCCGCATAAAGAAGCCAGTAGCATATATGCTGGAATAACTGGTTCAATTTCTACGTATGCACCATTCGTTTCCTTGCGCACAAGAGTGTTTTTATACGGATGGGCTAGAAATTATGGTTTCCAATCGCAAAATGCAGTCCAATTCATGTCCAGAAAGCTTTCACGACCTAGGAGACTCGAATACCGTGTCCACAGTGCGGCGTTTACATTTAATTAATTGCATCCATTTGCTTTAGTCATGCATTATAAATGAAACGTCAAGGGTGATTTTGAGACACCGCAACCAAGAAATGTCCTTTCTGCACCCACCGCTTCAATTCGGAACTACAATAACTAGCTCAGTAAAGAAACGACGTGTACACCATTAGTTTCCCTAAGCACATGAGTGTTTTTACGGACGGGCTACATATTGAACTTCCTAATCGCAAAAATGCAGTCCAATTCATGTTCCAGAAAGGTTGCATGACCTAGAGGACTGGGATTTCGTGTCCGCCGTGTGGCACATTGTGGAACGAGCTAATAGAAGAGATCGGGCATGAATTTTTCAGCTAAAATTTCAAATGGGCCTGTTGCATGCAAGAGATACAGCCGTGCGAATAGACTTTTTAGAGGTTAAATGACATGAAAATTACGATGGTCACATTAAAAAAGTCTGAAATACACTCCTTACTGCGCAATTTGCGTTGTTAGGAACGCGCTTTTTCAAATTTCCCGCGTCGGGGGGCAGTTTTCTTACGGAAACAATTAACGGCAACTCGCGGCTATTTTCGGTCAACTAAAACTGACAACATAACCTAAAAATCGGAGCTCGTGATATTGTGAAATGAAATGTAGAAGGATTGCGTTGGATATTTAAAAGTTGATCGATTTGGTGACCGCATAAAGCGTATATGGACCACTATAAGAGATCACGTTGGGTTTGTGAACAAACTGAAGGAAAAAATAACAACAACAACCACTCGGCATCTTCCGGAAATCACCGAGCCCGCCGTTTGCTCGTTTCCGGTGATTAGAAAACTGCCCCCAGACGCGGGAAATTTGAAAAAGCGCGTTCCTAACAACGCAAATTGCGCAGTAAGGAGTGTATTTCAGACTTTTTTAACGTGACCATCGTAATTTTCGTGTCATTTAACCTCTATAAAGTCTATTCGCGCGGCTGTATCTCTTGCATGCAACAGGCCCATTTTGACGCATACGCAGTCGCAAATTCAATTTCAAGGGGTGTTTCTGACAGGAAATTTCACGAAAAACCAAATAAAACACTCTTGAACTTTTTTGTTCTATTTTTTCGAAAAAATAAGCTTTCAAAGTTTCCAGATTTTCTCCGACTGGCTTGACCCAGTGTGCGGCGCTTCCCGCAGTCAAATAAGGTGATGTTAACACGACGATGATAAAGTTATTATAACTAGCGCCCGCGCTAACGTTGCGACGGGACGCGACGCGACGCGGTGGAGTCTCAAAGACCCCGGCGGGCCCGGGGGCGGGGGCGGGGGAGGGGGGAGCGAGAGAGAGGGAGCTATGTTTTATAATTTGTTTGATCACCAAGTTGAGCGCCCCCGGGGAGTTCTCCCCCGTGAGCAATCTCGGACCGCTCCGCTCTCTCGCCGCCTCCCCGAGGAGCCCCGGAGCCAAGACTCAATTAAACTTTAAGATCATATGCACGTTCTTACCCGGGACCCGGGCTCCGAGCTTTTGCTCTTCGGCTCCGCTGTTGCCCCTCCCGACGCCCGAACGATCAGGAATTTCGCCGAGTTTCGGCCGCGGCGAGGAAAGAACGCTCGTCCGCGGAAAAAGGGAATTCCTTCTCGTCGCACTAAGGGTTGAATGAAGGGGGTGTAAATGGACGTATTTCTGCCAAACGGAAATATGTGCATTATGACGTGAGCCTTGTTATGCATGTATTCTTATGGGTCACAGGGCTCTTAAAAATGTGTTTCTCAAATACGGACATGAAATTTTTTTTAGAAAAAACTGTTTTTAGTGTGTTACAACATATTAAAATAAGCCTAACATCATTAAGATTCAACCAATAGAAAAAATTGCTCCACCGAACTTTTGAGGTCTCGTAAAATCGTAACCTTCCAGCCGAAGTCTCACAAGCGCCATGCGACGTTTCAAAATTTCCGCCGTCATTTTTTCATTTACAGAGCAATTGTTGGTTGAATTTGTTTGAAAATTTCTCTAAATAAATCGGCAGCACAAAGAAAATGTCGTGAAATTTTCGGACAGCTTCGTTGAACAATTTCTCTGTATAACAATAAAATAGCGGTGGAAATTATTGAACGTCGCATGGCGCTTGTAATGCTTTGGCCGGAAAGCGGCGAACACTGGGGGAAAAAAAAACACATTGGATCTAGAGTCCAGACTCTTGAAAACATTGACAAGAAAAAATACTCTTGATTCAATCGGAGTTTTGCTTGAATCAAAACGAAATCCGCTTAAGTTAGGAGGCTTGGTTCTTGATTGAAGCTAGATTCTGATTGAATCAAGAGTACTTTTTCTTGTCGATGTTTTTAAGAGTCTGGACTCTAAATCCGATGTGTTTTTTTCCAGTGTGTGCATTATGACGTGAGCCTTGTTATGCATGTAATCTTATGGCATTAATGCACATAGTTCCGTTTGGCAGAAATACGTCCAAATGGAAAATGGTCGGGCGGTTACGGCTGGAAAATCCATATTATGGACAGTGAGGAATCGATATTTTCCCATTTAAAGCTATGGAAAAGGATCAATTACTAAGGTGTTCGTCGTGAACACCGTGTCTATTGATCCTATTCTATAGGTTTAAATGGCAGATAAATCGATATATCGCCAAGCACGCCGCGTCTCTGATTTTGGAGACCCCGGCTCCGCATTACTTTAATCTCTGCAGTATGTAAGATACTTTTATGAAAAACCATGGAGTTCGGTAGTCCAGCATCAACTTTCTTTTTACTCGTTTCGGATGCAACAAATCGATGGCTTAAGTGCGAAACCACGTACCTCCGTTAGCGACGTTGCAGACGTCCTGCCTTACTTTACTTTTTCTTTGAGAGAAAAAGTAGTAAACGTAATTTTTTTGAAAACTTCCTTGATTTTTTTCTCAGTCTGCAAAATATTCGGTAAAAATTTTAAGCCATAGAGTTGGCTTGTTTTTCCCCGAAAAATAAAGTAGAAGCGGACATTTTGAAAGATCGCAATGGAAATCCGCAGTGTCGCACTTTAGCCATCGATAGCTCCCATTGATTTTTCTATAGAGTTGAACATTTTTTTGGCTGTATCCTTGTAATTGTTTACTTTCAGTTGCATTTATAGTTTAGTTGAACGCTACTAAGCAAAACAGATCCACCCACAAGTAGGATTTTGAAAGAAAAACACCATACAAACAAAAAGAGGATTCTTGTGATAACGTATCACCATGAAATGTCATAAATACATTTTTTCTGTTTATAGACGTTTGAACTAGCTGCTTAAATCCGACAACAGCTGAGTTGCATCTTTTGCTGACTGTTCAATTGAGTTTTCTTTCATCACGAGTTCCCCTCTTGCCTCTTTTTTAACTCGTGTTGGTTAAGTTCTTTTTTCAAAAAAGTTTTGCATTATTTGCGATTACTTAGAGATTGAACCCCACTAACCGGATAGAAATACTGGTGCAAAGGCTGCGAAGATTATTTTAAAATGAGGAGGCTGGATTTCAAAGCAGGGGCACGCAGAATAATTTATATTTTTCCGAGATATTGATGAAAGCCTTTAATCATGAAAATTTAAGTTGAGTGACTTCGGTGATATATTTGCACATGCAAAATATAATCTGAATTGTTAAAATGTAGGCTTCAAGAGAAAATGCATAATCAATTCTTGTCATGTCTTATCCGTAAAATTTTACAAATCAGTTGCTATGTACATGTAAAAAATAGAGGGAAACAATAAGTTTAAAACCTTCATAATCGGAGACAATGACCTCTATGATCAATAATATATCAAGAACAAAGTTAGTTTCAATAGACAAACTTTGAACTAAGAAGAGACGTTTTTCTTCAGTAATATTTTAAGTGACGAATGCGATCCAATTATATTTACGTGCCTATAGCCTACCATACTTTTAAATGAATTTTAATTACTCTTGCGTGAGAACACACACAAAAATCATCTGGTCCCTTATTTTAATTTGCGCTAGAATGTACAGGGGTAGAGAGAGAAAGGAAAGAAGGGGGGAGGGAAAGGAAAAAAGAAAGGAAGGAAGGGGAAGGAGGAGAGGCAGAGAAGGGGAGAGAAGAAATGGGGAGTGAGATCAGAAGGAAAGCCCGACTCAAGGAAAGAAAAAAACGCCTTCAATTGAGAATGATACCACGCAACACACGGAAGCTTGAATTGTTGTATCATTCCATTATTCACGATATTCATGTGGTTACAGGCCGAATCCGTGGAGAAGAGTGGATAGAGGAAGGGAGAGGGAGAGTAGAAAAGAAAAATATTTAATAATAAATCTTCATGAAACAAGATGAAAAAAATATTAAGCTCCTTCTCCATTAAAGCTGCCATAGTATCTTGTGTTGGTCAGTCATCGCCTGCTTTGAAATATTTTGGAAGTTCCTCTTGCGCATACGCCATAATCTGAAGATACTTTGACGAATCTCAAATTAAATCACTACATCACCAATCAAAATTTTCAAAAACAAGTCACCTCGTTCCTCGTGAGCAACGCACACTCTTTGAAGATATGCAACCAGTCATCCGTTCGATCCATGATGTCGTCCAGAGTGCATACCTCTCCCGGCGCGGGTATACTATTTTCAGCAATAGGGAGTGCCCGCAATTGCTCCGGGTATTTAGGCACGAATCTACCATGGTTGCTCTCGATCAATTTACCTACCGCGGCGTGGCTCAACGCTGCTCCGACGATGGGTTCCATCACAACCGGACACACACCTAACATGGAGCTCACGGTGCGGGATACTTCTTCACGAGTAGCCCCTGATTCGCTACAACCTGCAACGCTCCTCAGCACTGCGTGGTAGAATACCTGCTGGGAGGCGACAGCTTGAGGGAGGTTCGAAAGCGGTGGTATTACCCTCGGCTCTCCCGTCGATTTTGACCTTAAGGCTCTCGAGGTTAGAGAGGTATTTACACCTGCAAGCATCCTTTGGGCTGTCATTAGGTTCATCTTCTGTGAAAATGGATACAACCTTGGTGAAAAAAAAAATCATACGACAAATTAATACTACAACCTTAAACAACGTTTACTTAGCATGAAAATAGTTACGAATCAGTTCGAGGTACAAAAGAAGTTCAGTCGGCCATAGACGACATCGAACTTGGGAAAATGGCAAGTCTAAGACTAATGGCAAATCCATTTAAAGAGAGATTAAAGGTGTAGATAAAAACCAGCTATGAAAAGAGGGAGGAATGATAAATCCGAAAATTAGCCCGATGTCATATACGTATTGCCCTCTAAAATTGAAAAAGGGAAACATGATTCTTCAAATGTGTTTTAACATTATCTCCTTTCACTTTTTCATACGTAATGAGTTAAATAATCAATTCAATTAAAATCTCGCAAAATGATGTTTGCTGGCAACTGTATTTGTTACTTTTGGTAAAATGTCATTCGTTGTCCATTGTTGCTTTATTGTCTTTACTTTTAAAGACATGAAAAGAGGCACAGAGCTCGCTACAGGGTAACTTAGTGCGCATTACCTCGTAATACTTTCGTGACGGAATTATTGGTTTTTTGCGTTTTAATTTGATGCAATGTAAAGTTCAAAAGCAATCGTAAATTTTAGTCTCTTGGAACAAATGAAGAAGGGAAAATGTTTACGCCGATAAAATTGAATTGAAATCGAACCTGTGTGTGGCCTTGGAGGTTAGCAGCGCGATATTGTTTCCGAATAGTTTTTGAAATGCTTTCGAGGGTCCTTGTGACAGTTGCTTTGGCTTTACCAGGGCTTTTGGGGTTGTCATAGATTCCTGACCATGGGTCATTTTCGACGCTCTCTTAGGAGACAGCTGTTTCAGATTTTGAGTAGGTTTCCTCTGAGCAACTTTTGGTTTGGGTTTATTTTTTGAACTTTGCATCTTGCTGACATTTTGTGCTGATTCTGGATCTCTTTTGCGAGTACTCTGCTTCGACCTTTTTGAGGCTTTTATTTTGACGGGTTTGTTCCTCGAAGTTTTTGCGGTGCTCGTTTTGCGCCCTCGAGACATTTTTGGAGCAGTATGAGAAAATTTTTCTCGTAAATGCTTTTTAGAAAAACCTTTCAATTTGAGCTTTTTATTGAAACAGACTTTAGACCTTCTTTTCTGACGGAAAGCTTCGCAAAGTATAGGTTTAGAGGATGATGAACTTTATTTTTTAAAGGTTTAGTGGGGATTTTGATAACGCAGAAATTTTTCGTCAAGACAATTTTTTATTACTTGAAAATTTGCACAAATAAGTATTTTTCCGTCGGTCGAAATTTCGATCTCCTATGTGGTTTCTAAGCAACATAGGAGGAGTAAATAACAGCTGTCTGGGTGCTCACGTGGGTTGGTAAAACTGGATACATAAAATGTAGCTTAAGGAAGTAAGAGAAGAAGTATTTTGAATTCGATTTTTGAAATATTTTCTTACTATATAGGCAAGAGAAGACAAGCCATAGCCGAACCTGCTCTATGCAGTACATTTGAATTTTCAATGACTTGAAAGTGAGATTTCAAAAAGCATTCTTAAAATATTAGTATTTCTAATTTTCAAAGCAAAACATAACTTTTTATATTTACACATTTTTTAAAAAGGGGCATAAGTACTAAGAATGTCCAAGTTTCTTTTCCTTCTAAAATTGCTACAACTTTTTTTTTTAGATTATTTCCTAAAAATGTGTCTCTCAAATACGAACATGAAATTTTTTTAAAACAAACTTTTGTTCAGTTTGTTACAATAGAGAAGAGGGAGGGGGAAGGGGTCAAAAATGTTAAATAAAAAGCCTAATGTCATTAAGTCGCGACCAATCAATGCAAAGAATATCTCCACCGAAATTTTGAGCCGTCGTCAACTACTGACGAATACTGTAAGCTCCCCTCTCAGGCTGACGCTAGAGTCCCTTTATACTGAGAGTCAAGACAACACCCCCTCGTGGAGTCACAAACGGGAATAAAGATTACAGAAATTGAACGTTTTTTATAATCTTTGATAGGCCCATTCTTAAATTCCTTTCTCCGTTCCTTCTCTCATTCCGTTTGTTCTGTGCCAAACCTGTAATTCCCTGGTCCATCCAGGTTATAATCTTTGCAATCGGTGAAAATGTAATCTTTACTCCCGTTTGTGACACTGCTAAGACCTAAAATACTGGAACCAATCAGAAATGGATTCACATTGTCTTGACTCTCAGTATAAAGGGATTCTAGCTGACGCATTTTCCCGGGTGAACTCGGAAGGCGGCCTTTTGACCCCCTTCGAAAGCCCGGAATGCGAGAACGACCCATAACCGCACGCACGCTTTCAATGAAATAAAAATTGGCCGATGATTGGTCCGTCCGGTAGGCGGACTCTCGATGATTCAGGGGCTGACAATCTTCGAGGCGCGATGGGCGGATAAGACGGCGGGATTTATGATGACAGCGAATGGGAGGCGAACGCTCGTCGCTCGCTCCTCGCGCGTCCACCACGCAGCCCGCGGTCGCATCTGCGTCTGCGTCAATCGCCAACACGCGCTCGCCGCTCGCAGCTTCCTCATCGGCGTGTCGAAAACACTTTCAGTGACGCGTTTCCGAGGGCTGCTTGAAATCACGCCGCGCTGAAATGCGCTGAAATGAACGTGGTTTCGTGGAATTTAGTGAGTCACGGCGTAGGCGGATCCAGGGGACGGATACGCCCCCCCCCCCCCGTTCGACCGAAAATAAGGAGGAAGAAAGGGGGAAGAAAGAAAGGAGGAAAGGAACGGATGAAAGAAGAGGATATAAGGATGCTGCATATTCGGTAATTATTCATGGAAAATTTTGGAGGGGCCCCGCGGACCCCCCTAACGCCCCCCTCATTTCGAAATTAATGGATCCGCCTACGAGTCATGCACGGAGAAAAAAACTTCGTGCATGGGACCCGAGGTTGAGGTCATATGAATCTCTGAAGTTTTCTGATCACGCATCCGAAAACTTGAGGTCGAGCTGCCGAAGTTCGGGTCAGACATCGAGGCACTTCGGTATGTACCGGAGTACTTCAGATGTGTGACCCGAACCCTTCGGTATATGTCGAAGTACTTCAGATGTCTGATCCGAACTTCGGCAGCTGGACCTCAAGTTTTTAGATACGTGATCCGAAAACTTCTGAGATCCATATGTCCTATACTTCGGGTTTCAATCACGAAGTTTTTTTCTCCGTGTGGGAGAAGATTATGACTATGAAATAGCTTTAATTGCACATGAAAATAGATCTTAGTAGCCGTTTCGAAATGTCCAACGCACTAAATCGAGCTTCTTTCACCCCATTCCTTCGCAAGGAGTCTTTCCCCTAGAAAGCACCGATAACAGAGGTGAAATTTACAACTTCCAGAAAGTCAACTCAGGATTTTACTCCGATATTTTCAACACACTGATAAGGGTAGTAATATTTTGTTCCCAGGTATCGAAGATAAGATCGAGTCAACTTGACTCCGTCTTTTGGGTCAAATCCCCCTATTTTACTTTTGCGAAGACAAACAAACCAACTTTTTAGCTCGAAATTTCTACAGAAGATTCTGAGGACAGAAGGGAATAGTCAATATAGTTATCGAGAAATTACGTTGACTAGTTATCCAAAGAAGTTTGACAGGCATTAAGAGATGTCGCACATGGAGATATCGACGGTGCAAGTCGGCAATCACATAACTCGTTTGCGGTGTCTGAAAATCTCCGCAACTATGTTATTTTTTTAAAGGAGAACAAATGGACATGATTCCTTGAAGTTTTTGCAGAATTTTCCTCGCACATAGAAGAAAAATCACGGCAGTTTTAAATAATTGCCGTTGAGTAGTTTTCCGTTTAAAAAATAAAGTATGACAGGAAGTCTGCGACGTCGCAAACCGAGTTATGTGATTGCCGACTTTCACCGTCGATATGTCGTTTCGCACTTTGGCATTGGCGTTAGCCATTGATTTATATCTAAAAAAAAAAGACGTCTCTCTGTTTTTCGGAAAACCCTGCATCTTTCCGTCTTCCCATTCAAATCCGTCAACGGAATCCCGAAGACATGGTGTTGTCGCGTC
The DNA here is from genome assembly GCF_001854935.1 of Bemisia tabaci. Lineage (NCBI taxonomy): Eukaryota > Metazoa > Arthropoda > Insecta > Hemiptera > Aleyrodidae > Bemisia > Bemisia tabaci. Next base: position 2,299,826 of record NW_017547167.1, read on the forward strand.
CCCTGCCTGTGATGTGTCACGTCGCATCTTCAATTGCCTTGTGATTTAATGCACCTGCTTTCTTCCTTTGTTACAGGTACGTCAAAACTCACCTTTTCCAGCGCGCGATGGTCTTATTGAATTTGGGCCGTCTGCTCCTGCTACAAGGTAAGGGCGCAGTTGCCTCGTAATACGGGTAAATACATGGTTGCATCATTTAGCATTGAAGGCCTCATCGATGGCTAAAGTAAAAAAAAAATGCGAATTTCGAGCTGCGACTTTGCGAGTCGTTGCTCAGTTTTTTGCGTTCTTGAAGCAAACTTGCAGTTAGTTTTTCTTGCAATGTTCTATGAATTTTTTTCATTCTCTAGAAATTATTCACAGACTATTGTAAAGAGATATTTTCGCAGGTAATTTTTTTAAAAAAAAAAAAAGATTTAAATTTTTTAAAATGTTTTAATGAAGATGCACATTTTTTAACTTTAGGTATGGATATAAACTTAGTCGTTCCTTCAACTCCCTAATTCCTTAGGAAGACTTGATTTTGATTCAACTCATGACTAAGAGAAATCCAAGATAACTTTTAACATAGCATAATTGAAAGGACAATATTCACATATTTCAAGTAGTATTCATAGGTAAAAATTTGAAAATAAATCCTTGTTATGGATTGGATATGGATTTTGATTTAATTGCTTCCAAAAATAATATCAAACCAAAAAGGGAGAGTAATGTTGTTTTTTAAATGTTAAAGTGGATCCCTACTTACCTTATAATTTTATATCACCGACTTCTCGATGTTCCCACTCTTGACACCGTTAGCGGCCTCCGATTAAAGCCAAGTTGTCTTTTATCGCTTACGCAGATACCGTTCCACCCTGGAGGCCCCAAACATACCCTAAATCGAAAATTCGATAAATATTAGGTGAGAAATTCAGCACCCCACTCGACAACACCGCGTAAGGGACCCGGGGCCGGAGGACTTTTCTAATCTGCTTTGTAACCGTGTCTGACAAGCCAATGCCTGCTGATTCTTTTCGTCAGTCCGGGCTAATGTGTTAGAATAAGTCAGAATGCGCAAGGCGAAAGTTCCGCCACGCTAGGCCAAAACCACTTAACGTCAATAGATACCCCGGGTAAAGACGTGATTCTTGTTACGCACGGTAGAGGCCCTCCCTCTCATTGTCTTTCTCAAACTTGCGCTGAATGAGCGGGGGAGAGAGAGAGAGAGAATAAAACGAGCGGTCTGGGCTATACGCTGCCGGTGTTACGGAACACAACAGTATTTCCATTACCGGGTGAGCTCCACCACGCAAAAGAGAGCATAATGACAGCGGCTCACTTACAAATGGAGGTACTGTTCTCTTCCGTAGGATCAATGATTCAATGAAGACAGTATACGACAGAGAACTGTCTGGCAAGAGAGCAGTAACTCTTTTCTTGTGTTAATCTTGAAGCAAATAGGAACACGTGCTATTCGCGGCTCACGTCTAAATGGAGTTACTATTCTTTTGCATAATAGCATAGGAGATGGAAAAGAACCGCCTTGATGCAGAAAAGAGTAGTGACTCCATTCTGGAGTGAGCTTGGAGGTGCGTAAAAGCATATTCTAACCGCGGGTATCGTCTAAATGGAGTTGTGGTGCTTCTCCGGAAAATGGCATTACAGAGACGGCACGCGCTTCATCAAAGAAGAAAAAGGGGAAAAGCTAGAGAAGAAAGAAGAAAGAGAAAAAAGGAGGAAAAGAGAGAGAAGATAAAGAGGAAAAGCCGGAGAAGAGAGAAAAACAGGATTGAGAGAGAATAAATATGAAGAGTATGAAGTGAAGATGAAGGAAAAGCAGAAAATTGGAGAAGAAGATGAGAAAAAAAATAGGATGAAATGGAATAGTAGTACAATAATAATTGCATGCTTATTCGGAACTCACTGGATAAATAGCTTTGTACCAACCGGGAGTGGATTTACGCCTCATCGGTTCGCCTTCAATTTTTAGTATAGGCAGTGCGCGCGCCCACGTGGTCGAATAGTGGTATCACCGTGAATAGGCGCGCTCTCGCGCTAGTCACTCAACAAATAGCATTCTACCAAACCGGAAGAGGTGACTATCAGTTTGCCTTCAATGTTTAGTGTGGGCTACACGCGTTCCCACGAGGTCGAATACTGGTTTCATGCAAAAATGGCACATTTTCTCAGTATTCACTTAAGAAAAGACTTCTTACTATATCCGAAGAGGTCATTCAAACGCCGTATCTGTCCGCCTTCAATTTTTTGTGTAGGCAATATGCGCTCCCACGTGGTCGAATAGTGGTATCACCTTAAAAAGGTATCGCTCGGGATATTTTGGGAGTTCTACCCATTTTCACGGAAGAGAGCAGTAATTCCTATGGGAAGTTAGTCAAGGAGCGTGCTTGTCAGGGAGCCTGCATTTTTATTGCGCACAAAGTTTGACTAAATTGAGTCGAAAATCTACGATCTACGGTACCATGCCGACCTCATGGTGTAAATCAATAAGGAATCGAAGTCGGAATATTGCATAATGAGAAACAAAGGATCTACTACTGATGCCTGCAAGTATGTCCTGCCTTTAGGTAATTGCCACTGCATGTGCTTGTTTCATTTTTTACTATCACTTTCCACATGTTCAGTGCTATCACCATGGCGCACACCAGATCCCTATACTTTACGTATTCTTTTTCAAGAATGCAGTGGTTCGAATTTATGATACGAGGGTGTCTTAGAGTGAACAGTTTCACGATTTCGATTTAAAGGAAATGATCTAGTGCCAACTTCTTTTTCTAATGCATCGCGCCCGAGATTCTCAGTAAAAAAGCTAAAGCCGCGTGTGTGCTAGTTGGAGCTTCCATGATAAATAGTTTTGACGCGCGGTTGGGGTGTTTCTATCGTTGCCGGATGTAAAGAATATTCTACATATCTGTAAATATTTAACAATTAATACTTATGCGACTTTTTTTCAGCTGCAAAATTCAAGCCAACATAACACCAATTCGGTTTGGCATTGTTTGACAAAAAATCTTTGACATCACAACTAAAAATTATCACTGCGCAGAATGATACCACGCTGACAAAAGCTGCCTCTACTTCTTTTTCGTATTTTTCTCCTTCTTCTTCTTATTTTTCTTTTTCTTCTCCTCCTCCACCTTCTCTTTGCATTTCTTTTTGTTTTTATTCTCTCGAGTTTTTCTCTTTTTTCTTTTCCTTTTTGTTATCTTCTTTTCACTTTGCTTTGATCTCTTACTTAAACACTTCTTTCTAATTTCATTCTTAATCTTATTTCTCTCTTTTTTGCTCTGCTTTCTCTTCTCCATTATCATTTCCGTATTTTTCTTCTCTTCTTATTCCTTCCCTTCGGTATTCTCTTATTCGATTCATATTTTTCTTATTATTCTTCTATTCTTTTTCTAAGTATTCCTCCTTCCCGTTTTTGATCTCCTCTTCTTTTTTCTCTGCTTCATGTTCATCCTACTCCTATTATACTTTGACATTCTCAATGCGGATAGGTGGTTTTATGGATGAGCCAAAAATAGTGGATCCTTCACCGAAAAAAAAGGTGCTGAAGTTACATCCCGGATGTTATAAATGGTCAATGTTGAACACTCTGGCTGTTGAAGGAACATCCTAGCTACGTTAAATTAACAACCGTAGCGTTCATATCAACATTCAAGAGTTGTCGCCCATATTTTTAACATCCGGGATGTTACTCCAGCATCATTTTTCGGTGTATTGAGAAATGTATTTTTTCTTACAAAAATATAAAATTCTTCGAAATAAATATTGCATCATTCGGATTCTCATACGGCGTTTTTCCCGAGCACAACAAAAACGGCACGTGTTGGAGCCGGTGTCGTTATTCTCGATGTAGGCCAGATTCAGTCGATGCCCCGAACTCGGCGATCAGATCATCCAATTTTCAGCGAGATCCGTCGCGATTTCCGATTCCGGCGATATCCCGCTGGAAATCCGCGCAACGAAACAGAAACACAGAAAACGGCGGAAATACAGCCGCAATTAAGTAGGTACGTTGCCGTGTTACAGAAAAACGCCGTATGAGAATTAAGTGTTGCCAAATTTCCCCCGTCAAAAATACCTTTTAACGAAAGTTGTAGACACATCTTCGGAATTTTCACGTAATTTAGATTAAATCGTGGATACAACTCTCTGAAACTCTGGAGCAGAAACTTGGGAGGGGGGGAGGTGTCGGAAGATAAAGCGTTTAAGTGCAGTTTTTGCTACTTCTAGAAAAATAAGTGTAAAATGTTAAAATTTCGTGAAGCCTTGAGGCGGAATTTAGTTCATGCTCACATTTTTGTGCTTGAAAATTGAATTTAAATAGTGGATTTGTCATACAATATATTTTGAAGCTAGTTTTAGCTGAAATCATTAAAATCTCATTTTTTTTTTCGAAAACTGCGATTATGCCCATTTTCCTCCTCGCACCTTAAATATTTTAAAATTGCCTTCAAAATTCATTTTTTATCATAGAAGATTTGAACGGATTTCAACGGATACACGCCAAGTCACATTTTGGGGAAAAAATAGTTTGGCGTAGGTTTGAATTCAACTAGTCGCAAATTTTTACTGTCGATAATTCGGATTCGAGAAAAAATATTTTGAACGTGATAGTAGTCTTTAAACTTAGTCCTTAGCATTGAGTCATGAGAAGGAATAAAACCTCCAACGTCTTGTCTTGATTCAAAGGTGAGACTTGGTACGTTCATGTTAAAATCGGCCCATTTGGCACCGTCCGAAGGTTCATACGACGTTTTGCCTGGACACAGGGCACCGCAGCACGTAAAAGTACCCTGCTAAGCTAGAACCGCTCAACTGAAATGGAAATCCTTCCTAGATCGTGCGGTTTACGCTTCGCACGGCAGAGGACACTCCCCGCGCAGATAATACGGGGCACGTCGCGAAATGGAGCCCTCAAATTAGTATGATTAATCGGGTCAGTTGGGGCTTGGGACCCGGCTCCAGGTAATTTATGGAAAATAATCGCGCTAAAGATGGGTCCTCGCCCGGAGCCAGGAGTCGAACTAAAAACCGCTTAACTCGAAAGGAACGGTGGCGAAGCGCGAATCTTACATTTTCCCATTTAAAGCTACGATAAAGAATCGATCATTAAAGTCAACCCTGATAAGCGATCCATTTCCACAGGTTAAATGGCAGATCGATCGATAGATCGCAAAGTGTGACACGCAAAGGAAAGGTGTGGATGATCGGCCATCGATTTTTCACATTTAAGGCTTTGGTAAAGATTCGATTATTAAGGTGCTCGTTGCGGAAACGATGATGATCGATTCTTTTTCATAGGTTTAAATGAAGGATCAATCGATCCATCGCAAAGCGCGAAGGAGATAAGTGGTTCTTTCTGAGCGTGGTAGTTGGGACGCGAGGAGCCACGTGGACCGCAGGCGTCATGTTGTCGTGGATATCGATGGGGAAACTAAATAAGGAACCACGTCCCTTACTTCGCTGCGTTGAAAATTTCCAGACTTGTTTCCTTCTGATGTAATTTTAAAATCCACAGTATCCTCTCTAGTTTTGTATCAGTAATAAGGCTAAATGTGATCTTTTAATTTTCTCAAAATTTCAAAAATACTGCTTGCCCTCTTCATTAATAGGCGGCTCCAATCTCTTCAACCACGCATCACAGCTAGTCCGTATTTTTATGAAATATCCTATCTCAGAGGCGGACCGTGGTTATGGGTTATATACTCGTACCAATACACCACTAAGGCAGCAGCTTTTCAGATTAGGATTACACCGGACGAGTAGCAAAATTCGAAGCCCTCATCGGAACCGGTCATTCTCAAAGAGAGAGTGCAATTAACCGCTCGTCCACCCTCACCCTCTACCAACGAACAACAACGTCCAACAATGAACTTGAGGAGAGCTCCGCCGTTCTGCTCTCCGTTCCTGCTCCAGTGACTTATTGCGATTTCTCGCCGCTATTATGACTGTCCACGGACCATCTCCTCAAAACCGAGGGCTCAAACATTGATTCAGCCGATGTTATCTGGCTAACTACAGACATTAGCCGCCGGACAGTCGCAGCGCTATCTGGGTACGTGTGCGGTACTAACTGCGCGGCCCCTCGCTAGTATTATATCATTATACTTTTTTCCCTCCAATCAAATCCCTTATGCAAATTATTTATCGAGTTTTATTGTCCGTGACATTGGCTCCGGCCGGCTCACGGCGAGATCCTCAGCTCCGTTCATTGGCCTATTTCCCGTCTAATCTGGCCCGCTGCTTTAATCCGCGATTTTAGCCGTGCTTCCTTTCTTGAGTCCTCTCGTGGTGCCTTCCTCCGCCTGTAGGATGTTCTCGCTCCACGCGGCTTGACCCACAATCTCTTACCGAAATAGTGAATTGGGTTACTCCTTGAGAGCTCAGAGACAGAGACAAGATATTTTATGGATCTCGCACTAACAATCTGCACTGAAAAAAATACTCCGCCCCACATACATAGGATCGAGTCAATGGGAAGGGTCGGACATAATATGGAAACTTTAAAAGCTTATAACTCCATTTATACAAATCTTCGAGGTTCTAAAAGTAGTTCCATTGGTTTTCTCGTGAAATTTTCTACTAGAAGCACCCATTAGAATTGAAATTATGACGAAATAGATATCAAAATTTGAAGTTGTAGTTAAAAATTTCATGTCCGACCTCTCTATTTGACTCGATCCCCCGTGCGGCCGTGGAAACCGTACTTACGGGCTATAAGGACGCACTGTCCATATTCCGGGCTCAGAGGCCGAAAGTTCCGGGTGAAGCACAGAGAGCAGTCGAAGCTACGGCTCTAGCACCCGGAACTTTCGGCCTCTGAGCCCGGAATATGGACCGACGTCCGAGTAATCCGGGGTTGCGGCCCATTAATGCGAAAACGATTTTGTATTTCCCTCACTGAATAAGACTCAGCACAAAAACAAAGTTTTCTCTAAAAAAATCAACAAAACAAATATATTTTTGTTAAACCAAAACAAAATTATGCGTCAATTCAAGTAATAAAAAAATGATTGTGATGGGCTCGAAAAGTAAGGGGAAAACGACAGTTTGATTGAGCGAAAACTATTTTCCGCTGAATTCCATCAACATACGATTTCTCTAAAAAGTACTCGATACTAAATTTATCGATTATTATATTAGGTGAAAAGGTTCCTCTTGAAGCCTCTAAAATCCCTTTTTCACGATCACAGCTGTAGCGTACCTTATAAAGTCATGATTAATTAATTAATAATAATTTTTGCACCTTAAACGTTGTCTCGTAATAAACTTCTCTTGAACTCTTGACTGCCGTCTACTTTACATCGAAAGCCATCTTTTTATTTTCCACTTTTGCCCGACTTGAAACTTTCAAAAGAAGGAACCGGAGTCTGAATGAACCTATTAAGAGTAGCCCCCGGCGAGCCAGATTTTCGAGCTTTGAACAGTGTTGCCGTACGTTATAATTTTAAAAAAAGTACATTTTATGTATCATTAACTAATAAGTAGTATTACAAGTATTTTTGATTACATGGCAACAACGGGAGAAAGACCTGCCAGTAAAAACAGGTCGAGCAAATTAAGGGAACAAATCGCTCTTTTAAGAGACACCCTCAAGGAACCACAGAGTATCATCTTGCTAGTTTCGCCCTCTCTCATTCAAACTTTGAACATTAAAATCTTCACCTTATTCCAAAGTGTTTTGTCGAACATGAAGATAGAGGGACCGCCATTAGAGAGTCAAACCTAGACCGACACAGACAGTCGGTTTTTGTCGACGAATGCAAATTACTGACAAGTGACATTATATCATTTAATATTTCTTTTTGAAAAGTAGTATTATTCTTCAAAAGCATCTTAAAAGTGATGGAAACAAAGTTCACTAAGCAAGACAATAAAAATATCATGTTACGAGGGAATTATGCATCTTCATCTCTCAAGAGCACTGGTGCCCAAGAGGACCAATGAATGGTTATTTTAAGCGAAAGCAAAAGAAAGTGCATTCTAGAGATCAAGATACATTCCTTACAAACTTAGTGCAACATAAAGTTGGTGCCTGAATCTGCAGAATTTAACCGTACTTTGGAGGGGAAAAAAATTGATAAAAATCGAAATTCAGGGAAAACGATACTTTTACCCCGTGTCTTTTAACCACGTAAGTACGGTTTTAAGTTCTAAAGTGTAAATTCAAAACTTTTGATTCTAAAGTGTTAATTCTAAAGAACGGTTAACCTCATACTTTAACATTACCAATACAGATTTGATATTTTGTTTAGTGTCTCCTCGACCTTTAGATACCCCGTTTCAGTAAAAAGAAAAATAAGTACATCAATCTAAACTGAAAAGCAGTGCTCGAACTTATGAATGAAACGGAAAAAGTTGGTACCACTGAAGGAGAAACTCACGCTTGGCTGTCCAGATAGTGAAATCATGACACAAAACGGACCAAAGAATACACAGAGCTCGAGAGAGTCTAGCCGGAACAAAATGAGCTTATTATTTGGGCGAAACTTACTATTGTTTAATAACGCGTTTGTATCGCTTTTTAAGCGCATTAAGACGCATTTCTACGGTCTCCTCATTTTTTCTTAAGGAGAGACGAAAGACCGTGTCCACGGAAAGTTCTTTTTATAATCAATTCTAGTCAAAAATGGCATTGTTTCACCCGAATTTTATACATGTGGACGCTTGAACTTTTTTTTGGAGTTTTTGCAAGGTTTTGTTACATCAATCATCAATACAGTATCAGAATCATCGTCATTTCGGAAAAAATTGAAGATCATTGATGACACAAAGATAATTTTAATCGGACATCGGGTAGAACTATGTAGGTACGTTTCCCTACTTCACTGAAAAAGAAAATTTTCGGCGTTTTTACCAAGGTCCGTTGGTACCTTTACCATCTCACTTTTTTATCAATTATTGGTAAATTTACGAAGACAGACTGGTAAGCTTACCTAAAAACCGGTATTTTTACTGCTTTTTCAGGTAAGAATACCACTTTTATTGGTAATCAATTCCCGGTAACTTTGCCATTTTATCTCGATAATTCTATCACAGTCGATAAAAAATATTGGCGTTTTTACCAAGGTCCAGTAAAATTACTGAGAAAGTTCAATAATTTTACCGAGATTTCTCGGTAAAATTACCAATTCCATGAATGGGAATTTTACCAAGAAAAAACTGGGATCAAACAGAACTATGAATTCTTGGTAATTTTATCCTCTTCTTAGTAAATACACCGAGATTTTTTTTCAGTGTTCAAATTCGTTTTTTTACCCAATGCCATCCCTCGGTATTGGTATCCTAATATTAGCCCGAGAGCCAAACGATATTTAGTAACAAAATCGTGACACAATTTTTGACCAATTAAATTTGCGTTAACACAGAAAATAATTCTCTGCCACATATTGGCACACGCTACAACATGGCAGACGACCTTTTCCGAAGTCAGTACATGTAAGGCTATCGATTTAAGTAGTCAAAACTTGTATCACGAGTTTATCACTAAATTCCGTCTGGCTCTCGGACTATAAGTGTTGATAGTTGTACGATATCCGTATTACCAGCATCGTATTACACTATGGTATCGTGCTGATATCACACTGATCTTTTATCGATATCACACTTATGCCGTGCGGATATCATAGAGGAGAGTAGGCCAATTCACATTATAATATCTTGCTGGTCGACTGTACGGGCGGGGGTATCCCTCAGGGCCGGATTCACCTACTTTCCGCCCCCTTTTCATTCGTTTTGAAACTCGATAAAAACCATCAAATGAACTTGCCAGCGAGGGAGGGGTGCATAAGACGCATTTACTGGTGTTGAACACATTTTTTGGGAGAGCCCTGTCAACACCACTAGCAAAAATTCACGAAACATTGCGCGAAAGTTAAGTTCCATAAACCTATCTCTGTGTGGACAAGGCCTTCCATTCATGAGAAATGAACGAAAAAATTATGAAAGAACAAACATAAATGTGGTTCAATGATTTTAACTTCCGCTGCCGCGCCGCGCAGACCGCACCGTGTTGGACGCAATGCGTGAAGTATTCACGCAGTCTTGTAGGCGCTATTCGTTTCACGCTGACCGCACTGTATTCAGCGCAATGCGTGAAGTATTCGTGCAGTCTTGTAGGCGCTAATATGTGTCACATGCCGATCGCCGCGCCGAGGCCTTCTCCTTTTCATCTCAAATCCTCGTTATCATTTTTCTCTAAGTCTAGGTCTCTTCGCCGTTCTAGGCCAAATTGCGTGTTTGGTTTCTCTCGTAACTCGACTTATTGAGGGTGCTGTCTCTTGTATCACTAAGAGACGACAAAATTAGGGATTACTATACTCTCAGGAAATGAGAGATTTTGTCGCCTTTTCTAGTTTGTAATTTTATTTTTATAAATCCGGTTTTTTTTTATTCTTACACTTTAAAAAATTGCAAATTTTTGCCGCCCCTTGGATTTGCCGCCATGCATGGGCCGCGGCCCATGTGACCACCCCCTTAATCCGGCCCTGGTATCCCTTAAAAATTTGAATGAAAACAGCTCTCGTGTGCGTGATTTGCACTTTTGGAGTATCAATTGTGAGCTTTAAAATGCAATTTGAATGACGACCCGCAAAATTGCACTCACTGATTTACTGATTACTTCCATAGAAAGACAAACTTTTACGGCCCACCGTGCGTCGACTCAACCGCGCGGCGACATGAACGAAGCATGATCCCGATACCGAAATGAAGTTGTCATCGACTCCGAGTCACCCGTGGCTCGTGATCATCCAGCGAGGTGTCCACTCCTTTTATTATACAACATAACTCCCTTTCGATATGAGCCTCGTCGTCCTCATAAAACCATGCTTCTGATATCTCTCGCGGAGGCGGAGTTACGCCCTTTTTACTTTAGAAAGACGACGCATTGTCCCGGGAGGCGAAGATGAGGAGTCGACCGGACAATCTATGGCTGGGATGTTTAATGTGTGGATACGTGATAAGTGACAATCGTCCGTTGGGAGCACGCGCCTCTAACCATGGACACGCGTCCGTACTCGACTGGATGGTTGCCGAATCTTCAGGACTAGAGGACGACACTGGGATTGCTCACGGAGGATCTTCGTAGGAAAATAACCGATGGATCGAGAGAAAAATTCCAGCATCATCATCATGGGTCCACATAGAGACAAACAAGAGGGGAAAACGGACCGCGTCAAGCAGAAAGGAACCGAGCCATATCAGTTATTGCCAACGCTAAGCTATTAAAAGTAAATTGCCTGCACTGGAAAAAAAACACATTGGATCTTTAGTCCAGACTCTTAAAAACATCGACAAGAAAAAGTGCTCTTGATTCAATCAGAATCTAGCTTAAATCAAGAACCAACCCTCTTAATTTAAGCGGATTTCGTTTCGATTCAAGCAAAAATCCGATTGAATCAAGAGTATTATTTCCTGTCAATGTTTTCAAGTGTCTGGACTCTAGATCCAATGTGTTTTTTTCCAGTGTTGTTAAAACCAGGCAATGTACTTTTCTACGAAAGAACGGTTGTGCGGATTCCTTTGAAAATTTTAAGGGATTCACTTCGTGCTGTGGAGAAAATTCACTAAAATTCGCACAAAAATTCGCACAACCGTTTTCATCTGAAAGATTATATTGCCCAATTATATTTGGCAGTAGCTGATGTGGCTTGGTTCCCTTCTGCTTAAAGCGGTCTAAATATCGCTCAGTTCTGCTTCAGGCTTTTCAAATTTTCAGGAATGAGTGGAATCTGTTCCTGCGGATCCACACGTCAGTTCCGTGATTTGACGTCACTACCGGTATTTAGCTACGTAAGGCCTTTTAACTTAGAGTCAGGCTCGCTGACCACTAGGCCAACCTGGCCTCTTTCTCTGCTTGAATTGGGTTGGATTTTCCGTGACTTCGAAAATACTTCAATCTTTTAAAGTTGGATTAAATGGAAAACGTTTAAACAGGTATGCTCGTTTCTTACAAACTCTCCAAAAATGAACTGAAAAAATTGTGTAACAGTCTCATTCATCTTCGACAGTTCCGACACTAAGGGGCGTCGTTGTGCGAGCAAGATGTGATCATGATGTTTTTGCACAGCAATCAGTTCAACAAGGTGGAATAAAGCATCACTTGTTCATCTTTAGAACTCGACGGACAGGTGAGTCATTCTTCGGCCACCTCAACTCGTCATTAGGGCTGTCAATCATCCATCGGTATCAATAATCATTCAATAACGTAGGTCAAATGAAGCAACGTGACCGAGACACTGCTTGGCTCCTATGAAAGCGATGAGCCATATGATTATACCACGTTCATCTTGCACCTTCGTCTTTCCTATACTGTGGTGTTAAGTAGAAAAGACGAATGAAGATTTGGGCGCTGCCAAATCTCTGATAATGACTACACAATTCGACTTAGCGAGCTTTCACTGTATTAACTTACGCAGTGAAATGCTATAGTCAACTCCTGTTAGAGTTTTTCGATCTTACTCATTTACATTAATCTTTTTTTCACATACATGTAAAAGCGAGTTTGGGCATTTTTCGGAGAGGGTAGTCCTCGCTGTTTGACAAATCAAAAATTTACAATAATAGCTCCCACGTTATGTTCACCGCTTTTATTTCTTAAAATGGCGAATCTTACTCATTCTTTTTTTACTTTTTATTTATTTTTTATCATTGGTAACTAAGCCACCCATCCAACTCACAGTCTCGAGATTTCAATCGGTTCCCACAGGAATCTCCCAATCCACTTGCTCGTCTATACTTGGGCCCCGGGTCATACTCAAAGCTTCCTAGGAGTCAGGGGGCGGGATCTGGCCCAGCACGGAGGTGAGAACGAGGCCGCGGGCCTAAACTATTCCATGCCGATTAAGAACCACTCATCTTTCCAGGGGATCCCATTGCACTTATAATATTCTTACTTACTACGTCACCCGGAGACACCGAGGGACCAGGAGCGACCACCAACCGCCTCCAACAGCGATTTAAACGGTTGCCAAGTGGGCCTTAAAAATCGTCCCCCTCCGTACTTGATACGGCCCTGCGAAAGAAAAACGCCGCATTAATAAACCGTTGTTACCAATTCTTTATTATTATATGGGATTGTTTGGAGAACTTTTGAATTTTTTTTTAATTTAAATAAAAATTGTATTCGGAATTATTGATCCCGTCTGAAAGCTTCACACTGGAAAAAAACACATTGGATCTAGAGTCCAGACTCTTGAAAACATTGACAAAAAAAAGGACTCTTGATTCAATCAGATTTAAGCTTAAATCAAAAGGAAATCCGCTCAAATTAAGAGGCTTGGTTCTTGATTTAAGCTTAAATCTGATTGAATCAGTGCAGTTGCAGTTTTTTTCCAGTGCAGGTTAGTGGAACAGCACAATATATGGGAGTAAATCTAAAATATTAATGAATAAAACAAGAAAAAAAATTACGAACAGTATAATTCTAATTTATAAAATACACGATGGGCTGCAAAATGCAGTCCGGCACCTGGCTAACACCCCCAAAATCATTACGGACACTTGCCTTGACATCGCCACGTCTATTTTTTTCACAAAGAAAAGTCTAAAGAAATTTTCTTACGAAAAAAACAACTCCTTTACCACCAAAATAGAGATTGGCGCTTACGTGATTTGGAAAATAATCGGTTCGAATGAGACGTATGACGCGGTATGAGCACGATCGGGCAACGAGTCTCAAAAATAGAACAATGTCGCTTTGTACACTTTGTAGGAAACCACGGTGCCCGACAATGCGGGAGGCCCCGAGCGCACCCTTGACCCCCCGTCGGGGCCCCGGCTCGAGCCGCNGGGGTGCTCCGCGGGACTCGCGGCCAAAAATAAGGTGCCGGGACTCGACCCGGGAGTGATGGGATTCGCTCCCGGCTCCCGTCCTCCGCGCACTACGCTAAGTGCGATGTATCGTGCTCGCTGCATTGCATCGGATCTCGATAATTCGCCGCTGTTGCCAAATTACAAATCAAAATGGGGAATTTTTGTAGACACGAGCAAAGCGGGCGGTATCTTTTTATGCAACTTATTCAGTGACTACGTCATTTGGATCGAGTTCATCGGAGAAGAACCAAGCCTAATCAAGTTGAAACTGAGATAAACAGGTTTAAATTTTTGTTTCTCCATAAGACTCCATGTAAAAAAATAACTTGAACCCCCTTTTTACTAAGTAACTATTTTTTCTGGACTTAAAATTGTTGGTATTCAAATTAATGCCAAAGGAAACAGAATTATTAAAGTATGTGTATATTTTTGAATTTTGTTTATTCTAACAAAGTTTAGCTGTTCTGTAATGTACGACTAGTTGAGCTCAATACCACTCATAACTAATTTTCTCCAAAACGTGGGTTGGCTATTCTCTGATGAACTCGGTCCTTACATTCAATTTATCGGATAGTTCTCTCCAGAACAAACCAAGTAACGCATTGGTTGCGATAAGTTGCGATTAAATCGGAGACTGTATTGCGATTTTATTGACGTCGATTTATTGTATTATTATCTAATGAAAAGTTGCGATTTCATCGCTGAATTTTCAATAAAATCGCGATTTTATCGATGACGATCAATGAAATATTATCCGACAAAAAATTGTGATAAATTAAAATAAATTTTCGATTTTATGAAAAGTTATTTTAGCGATTTTAGCGCCAAATAATCGTTAAAAAAAATCTCAACTCAATTTCCAAATATCGCGGTTGTTTCGTTGAAAAACGCTACATGGGAATGGACTGTTTTCATATTGATTGATTTGCCGCCTTTTAAAGAGCGGCATAATTTAATATCGAAGTGTCTAATGACTTAGTCACTAAATCAATTTTTTGAAACGTAGACAGACAACATAAAAGCATTGAATCAGAAATGCTCATTAGAGAAGATTTTACGTCCATGCAGAGTTGATTTCATGATAGCAGAAATGGATCGCACTAAGCAAACCAGTCGTATCGGCACAGGTCATTTTGAATAAGAAGTGTACAACAACGTCAAGTAACCTCAAGTCATAATTTTTCGCAAAAATTTCACGTGTAGCTTATTGAAAATGCCCAAAATTAACCTATGAATTAAGAAATTAGCTCAGCGCTCACACTAAAATCATAGTAACTTTAAAATAACTTTGAATGTAACATTAACTTTGAATTTTACATGAGAAAATTGGGCAACCACGCTGCGAGGTTGATATCGATATTGTACAAAAATCTCACCTGGTGGGCGGCGCCCGCTGGTTGGCGTTGTCAAATATCAGCAAAATGTAGTATTTTAATCGTTTATGTACCGAAAGAACTGTATATTTTACGCTCAAAATGGCATCAAGCCGCTGAATATTCCAGGAGCTCGACCCTTTACGAGCGGATTAAAATCTTAATCTGGAGTCTGACATTTCTTATTGTGACGTTAAATTAGATTTAATAATGACTCTAATCACTTCTAATAACTACTGATCCTGCCGGGCCCAACATCAATTTGAATGAAGCGTGAAATTTGAGGAGTTGTGGCAATTGTTTTGTTGGAAAAAATACGCTACCGTTTCTGATTCGACGAGGTATTTGAAACCGATCCAGCCATCGTAGGAATGTTTTTTCTTCTCTTCTTTTTTTTGTGATTACATATCCGTACTAATTTTTTTCATGTACCATTCAGATATGAACAAGTAACGGTAAAAATATTGATTTCCTTTCGTCATAATTTGCGGCAGACAGCGGGTAAAAAGATTTAAGTGTAGATAACCTTATTTTTCTAAGCAGCTATCTTCGTCTTGACAGTCTCTAGACGAGAATCCCTCTCAACCAACCCCCCCCCCCAAAAAAAAAAAAAATTCCATGCGGTTTAGCTAATATTTGTTCCCGTTGAGGTGTGAAGTCACATTCGAACTCGACAAAACTGAACCATACATTGTCAGATTAAAACACAGACGAAGTTTTTTAACACATACATTTTTGAAAAAAAATAAATCCACCGCCATTTTAATTTCTCCAGAGAAATTGTTGGTTGAATCGGTTTGAAAATTTCACTGAATTTTATCGGCAGCACAAATAAAATTTTGTGAAATTTTCCGACAACTTCGTTGAACAATTTCTCTTTGAAAAAATAAATTGGTGGCGGAAATTTTGAAACGTCGCAATGCGCTTGTGATTCTTCGGCCGGAAGGTGACAATTCATTCATCTTCTGAAGATGAGAAATCCTGAAAAATTGCCGTGTGTAAAATCCTGTAAGCAAATGAGCAAAGAGACAGCATATTTCCCCCAAAAACCTGGTTATGTTTTGCTTGATAATGCCGGAATAAGCTTTTAAAGATATGGAAATCAGGGATGCACGCGATGAAATTTAGGAAATTAAGATACAGCGGGGGAGGGGACGTCTGTCAACGAGTCAACAAAGCTAATGGTCAATTCCTAGGATTAAACGCTCATCACTAGATAGACGCATTGTTGTCAAATTTACTTAAAACGTAAGTGATGATTCCCTGGGTGCTGTGTCATAATTTCTTAAATTATTTCTTGTATTTACGTATTAAGCTCACCAAAAAAAAACCTTTCAATCACAATATTTTCAAGTTAACATAAGTGGTAAGCTGCGTAAACAAAATTCCGGTCAAAACATTACGTACGTCCGTCGCACTGATTACGATACGTCAAACTTCCCGCTGTCAAACGCCCGAAATTTTTAAGTGAGTCCTCTTAAGCGCTCCATTAATTCGGTTCGCTTTGCAATTGAATCCTTTTTTCTGAACGCTAAATTTTCCTTTACAACATGAATGAAAAATGCTTTGCGTCAAATTAGGAAGCAACCGCAAGCAACGAATCCGAATTAATTATTTACACAATTTTATAGTCTTTTCAGAACGAACCTTGATTCTGAAATTTTCATGAAACATCCGTAAACGAGGAATGGTTTTTTGAGACCAGAAACTCCACTGTTTCGGTCAAAATGATGCGACAGTTGAGTTCCACCCATCAAAATTTAGAGGCGTTTCTTACTTCGATTAGCATAAATCACGAAAAAAAAATTTGAATTTATTTTTCAAAAAAAGAAAAAATGTGTGAATTTTTTTTCAAAAAAAGAAAAAAATTGTTAAATTTTGTTTTCAATAAAAGAAATTTTTTTTAAATTTTTTTTTCAAAAAAAGAAAAAAAAATGAATTTTTTTTCAAAAAGAAAAATAGTTTTTTTCCCATTGGCAACCGAGCATAGTGCGCCAAGGATTAAACGCAAATGAAGGCGCAAGCGCAGACCGAACTCGGCGCGGGGACAGGCAGAAGCCGCGTGGACAATGCGCGGTACAAGACATCTTCATAAAGCGCCAGTGACAAATATCAAAAAGAAACTCCGGTGACNTGATTCACTGATTACTTCCATAGAAAGACAAACTTTTACGGCCCACCGTGCGTCGACTCAATCGCGAAGCGTCATGAACGAAGCATGATCCCGATACCGAAATGAAGTTGTCATCGAGTCCGAGTCACCCGTGGCTCGTGATCATCCAGCGAGGTGTCCACTCCTCTTATCAAACAACGTAACTCCATTTCGATATGAGCCTCATCGTCTTTATGAATCTATGCCTCTGATATCTCTCGCGGAGACGGAGTTACGCCCTTTTTACTTTAGGAAGACGACGCATTGTCCTGGGAGGCGAGGATGAGGAGTCGACCGGACAATCTATGGCTCGGATGTTTAATGTGTGGATACGTGATAAGTGACAATCGTCCGTTGGGAGCACGCGCCTCTAACCATGGACACGCGTCCCTACTCGACTGGATGGTTGCCGAGTCTTCTTGACTATAGAACTTCTGAAAGACGACTCTGGGATTGCTCGAGGAGAGTCGTCGTAGGACTATAAACTAGTGGATCGAGAAAAACTTCCCAGCACTATGGCTTCACATTAGGTCAAATACAAAAGAAAAAAGTAATAAAAACAGGCTAATCAAGGCTGAAAACATCAACACACTAAAAAGACAGAAAATTTCAAGCTCGGATGATCGATGCCTGATTCCAGTGGGTCGATTATTAAAATTGATAAACGAAGAAGATAAAGGGAAAGTGAAGCGATCGTATTGGTGGAAGCGGGTGGTTGCAATGGATGAAGGAGGTGTGTAATATACTGACTAACGGTAACCCACGAGTGACCCCAAAGTTAGTAAGTATATCACTTTTCCTCTCACTCTATGAGAACCACCCGTTTGAACCGATAGGGTCGCCCCATTTTCTCTATTTCTCCTTTGTCTATGGCTTGGTTTATCAATTTCGATAACCAACCGATCGATATCACGTGACCGTTTTCTGTTGCTTTTCCTGTTTTCTCTTCTGCTTTTTTATTGCCTTATATTTCGTTAGGACCTCACAGAGATCTATAAACTATATATTTCTTGTCCGCGGATATCAAGGGCTTTTGGCACATCCATGCTCCAGGCTTTTCAAATTTTATGGGATTAAGGCCGAGTAGAATTTGTTCATGCAAATCCACTCGTCAGTTCCGTGAAAATTTGACGCCACTACCGAAATTTAATTAATTGGGACTTTTTAACCTTAGAGTCAGACTCGCTGACCACTAGGCCAACCTGGCCTCTTTCTCCGCTTAAATTGAGTCGAATTGTTCGCGACCTCGAAAGTAATTTTCTCGGCAAAAATTGGATTAAATGAAAAACGTTAAAACAAGTACGCTCGTTTCTTACAAACTTTGAGCTTAAAGACTTGTGCAACAGTCTCATTCATAGTTGTGCAACCTGGCTGTAGTCATGATATTTTCGCACGGCGATCAGTTTAAAAAGATGGATTAAAGCATCACTTGTTCGTCTTTAGAACTCGACGGACAGGTGAGTCATTCTTCGGTCACCTCAACTCGTCATTTGAGCTGTCAATCATTCATCTTTATCAATAATCATTCAATTACGTGGGTCAAATAAACCAACGTGACCGAGCCATCGCTGGGACGCTGGGTTCCTATTAAAGCGAAGACATGGTCATGTGATGACATCACGTTCATCTTGCACCTTCGTCTTTATTATGATTCAGTATCCACTGGAAAAGTTGAATGAAGATTTGGGCACTGCCAAATTTCTGATAATGTTTGAAGTATCGAGAAAAATTTATTGATTTTTTTCTCCGAATTTTTCCATGGGTTTTTTTCCAATTTAATTGATGCTACCTGAATATTACAAGGAGAAATATTTATAATTTTTCTCAAAAATAAATTACTTCATAAGTGAAATTTTGCAACATTCAAGGGCTTATGGGTCGTTTTTCTTGAGCAGAGCAGAATGCTGAATCTTCAATTTCCTTAAAACAACGAGTATTTGTGCTCTCCAATCTTCAATCGCAGCAACTCCGGTTTTTCATGTCTATGACCTTTGGTCACGCACTTTGGTCTCTCAATGTTTTTGAAACACACCTCCACGCCCTGGGAATGATTTCTCAATTTTTAAAATTTTTGATGAGCTTTCACTTTTCCGTGAACGACCACATTTTAATTTATTTTGGTGTCAATGCATTGCATTCCGTCCCCCACCTTTGTTTTACGTACGCAGCAATTTATCTGTCTACTGATCTATGTATCTTTACTTAGTCAACTCCTACTAAAGTTTCTCAATCCTACTCATTTACATTTGTTATGTTTTCACGTATTTATGGAAGCGATTTTGGGTCTTATTATTAAGGCGAGGGTGGTCCTTGTTGTTTGACGAATCAAGCATGTACAATAGTAGCCTCCACGCTATGCTCACCGCTTTTATTTCTTATAATGGCAAATCTTACTCATTCTTTTTTACTTTTTATTTATTTTTTATTATTGGTAACTAAGCCACCCATGCAACCCACGGTCTCGAAATTTCAATCGGTTCCCACAGGAATCTCCCAATCCACTTGCTCGTTTATACTTGGGCCTCGGGTCATACTCAAAGCTTCCTAGGAGTCAGGGGGCGGGATCTGGCCCAGCAAGGAGGTGAGAACGAGGCCGCGGGCCTAAACTATTCCATGCCGATCAAGAACCACTCATCATTCCAGGGGATCCCAATGCACTTAAAATATTCTTACTTACTACGTCACCCGGAGACACCGAGGGACCAGGAGCGACCACCAACCGCCTCCAACAGCGATGGGCACAGTTGCCAAGTGGGCCTCAAAAATCGTCCAGTTCCCTACTTAATACTGCCTCGCCAAGAAAAAACGCCGTATTAACAATTCATGTTTGCCAATTCTCCATAATAGTATAGAATGTTTTGGAGAGCTTTTGACGCTTTTTTTTAAAAAAAAAAATTAATTAAAAATTTACTCGTAATTTATCCCATCAGAAAGCACTATGTTAGTGGAATAGGAAATTACAGGAGATTAAATCTGAAATAACAATGAATAAAACAAGAAAAAACATACGAATCATTTTAATTTAAAAAATACACGATAGGCTGCAAATACAGTCCGCCACGAATCAACATAACCACGAAAAGTTTCTTCGACGGTGTATCTAAAAATTTCAATGAAAAATATTTGTCACTTCTTTCAGAGTAAAACAAATTTAAAAGGATTTTCACTACGAAACGCCGTCAGGGAGCTACACAAGTTTTCAATTTTGAAAAAAAAAATTTAATTCACCCAAGGACCCGAAACGCGCAAAATATTTTATATTTTTTACAAATATTTTTGCTGGTGAGTACGTTTTATCAAATCTTTGTGTTTTTTAAAAATTAAAAGAACGATATTTTGGAACTTTGAAAGTCTCACACGACGTTCAATCTTTGCCCTGGAGTGTTTAAAAGTTGACCGCGTTATGCAGAAAGGAACCAAGTCACATCAGCTATTGCCACATTTAACTTGGCAATTTAATTTTATACAAGAGAACGGTTGTGCGAATTTCGGAGGGTATTTCAGTGAATTTTTACACGGTACGAAGCAAATTCCTTAAAATCGTCAAAACTCGCACAGACGTTCTGTTGTAGAAAATTGAAATACCCTTTTAAAATTGGCAGTAGCTGATGTCGCTTGCTCCTTTTTTGCTAAACGGTCCAAATGAGACGTATGACGCGGTATGAGCACGATCAGGCAACGAGTCTCAAAAATAGAACAATGTCGCTTTGTACACTTTGTAGGAAACCACGGTGCCCGACAATGCGGGAGGCCCCGAGCGCACCCTTGACCCCCCGTCGGGGCCCCGGCTCGAGCCNGGGGGGGGGGTTGCTCCGCGGGACTCGCGGCCAAAAATAAGGTGCCGGGACTCGACCCGGGAGTGACGGGATTCGCTCCCGGCTCCCGTCCTCCGCGCACTACGCTAAGTGCGATGTATCGTGCTCGCTGCATTGCATCGGATCTCGATAATTCGCCGCTGTTGCCAAGTCGCGTCTCAAATTAGGGGATTTTTGGAGATACACGGGGCAAAAAAAACACATCGGATCCAGAGTCCAGACTCTTGAAAACATTGACAAGAAAAAATACTCTTGATACAATCGGATTTTTGCTTGAATCAAGAACCAAGCTTCTTACTTTGAGCGAATTTCCTTTAGATTTAAGCAAAAATCTGATTGAATCAAGAGTATTTTTTCTTGTCAATGTTTTCAAGAGTCTGGACTCTAGATCCAATGTGTTTGTTTTCCAGTGTACGTGCAAAGCGGGCGGTATCTTTTTATGCTAAACTTACTTAGTGACTACGTCATTTGGATCGAGTTCATCAGAGAGGAACCGAGCCACATCAAGTTGAAACTGAGAAAAATAGTTTTAAAGTTTTATTTCTCCATAAGACTCAATGTAAAAAAAAATAACTTAAACCCCTTTTTTCACTGAGTAAATATTTCTTCGGGACTTAAAATTTTTGGTAAAAGAAAATGTGCGACTAGTTGAGCTCAAAACCACTCAGAACTAAATTTTTTCTAAAATGTGGGTTGGTTCCTTTCTGATGAACTCTGTCCATTTTACATTCGATGTTGGTATTAGATAGTTCTCTCTGGAACAACCCAAGTATCATTAAGTTGCGATGTGATCGTAAAATATATCGCGATTTTATTGACGTCGATTTATGGCAATATTATCTAATGAAAAATTGCAATTTCATCGCATGAATTTGCAATAAAATTGTGATTTATCGATGACGATTAATCGCGATTTTATCGAACAAAAAATAGTGATAAATTGAGATAAAATTTCAATTTTTTCGAACGCGATTTTATAGAGATAAAATTGTGACAAGATAGAGGATAATCACTGAGATGCTGATGATCGTAGGGATTTTATCGCCAAATAATCGTAAAAATAATCGCAACTCAATTTCAAAATATCGCGCGATCGTTCCGTTGAAAAATGCTACTTGGGAATGGACAGTTTTGATATTGATCGGTTTGTCGCCCTTTTAAGGGCGGCACAATTTATAATAGCGATAAGTCTAATGACGTAGCCACTAACTCAATTTATTGAAACGTATGGACAGCATAAAGCATTTAATCAGATATGTTTATTCGTGAAAATTGTATGTCCTGAGTTGATTTCATGATTGCGGAAGTGGATCGCTCCAAGCAAATCAGTCGTATCCATACTGATCATTTTGAAGAAGACTATATAATGTTCAACAGCGTCAAGTAACTTCAAGTCATAATTTTTCGCAAAAATTTCACGTGTAGCTTATTGAAAATGCCCAAAATTAACCTATGAAGTAAGAAATTAGCTCAGCGCTCACACTAAAATCAGTAACTTTAAAATGACTTTTAATGTAACTTTAACTTTGAATTTTACATGAGAAAATTGGGCAACCACGCTGCGAGGTTGATATCGATATTGTACAAAAATCTCACCTGGTGGGCGGCGCCCGCTGGTTGGCGTTGTCAAATATCAGCAAAATGTAGTATTTTAATCGTTTATATACCGAAAGAACTGTACGTTTTACGCTCAAAATGGCATCAAGCCGCTGAATATTCCAGGAGCTCGACCCTTTACGAGCGGATTAAAATCTTAATCTGAAGTCTGACATTTCTTATTGTGACGTTAAATTAGATTTAATAATGACTCTAATCACTTCTAATAACTACTGATCCTGCCGGGCCCAACCCCCATTTGAATGAAGCGTGAAATTCGAGTAGTTGTGGCAATTGTTTTGTTGGAAAAATACGCTACCGTTTCTGATTCGACGAGGTATTTGAAACCGATCCAGCCATCGTAGGAATGTTTTTTCTTCTTTTTTTTTGGTGATTATGTATCAGTATCAATTATGTTCATGTACCATTCAGATATGAACAAGTAACGGTGAAAATATTGATTTCCTTTCGTCGTAATTTGCGGCAGACAGCGGGGAAAAAGACTTTAGTGGAGATTAACCAATTTTTCCGAACAGCCATCTTCGTCTTGATGGAGATTCCAGACAAAAATCACCCGAAAGAATAAGTTCCATACGGTTTGGCTAATATTTGTTTCCGTTGAGGTGTGAAGTCATAATCGCACTCGGAAAAACTGACGGATAAAATTGACAGAATAAAACAGACGAGGTATTTTGACACATAGATTTTGGGAAAACAAACTTCCATCCGTTTCAACTCCAGCTTATCTTTTAAAATATTTCAGCATTTTCTTTGCTGTTTTCTTTGTTGCCTTGAAGATGAACTTCAATACAAAATTTTCTTTTCGTTTTATTTTTTCCTTTGACCAGAGCATAAGTCCTGTTCGTCCAGCCATTACCGTACTTAGCATGCACGAAAGGATTAAATTTCATAAACATTGATGAAATTTGATACAAATTGATAACAATTTTGTGTTCATAATAAAGGACATTCGTCAAAAATTAAAAACATGGACCACATATCGTCACCTTCAAGTAGTCGAAGTAGGTCATAGTATCTCAAGTGTCATGCGACGTTCCAAAATTTCCACCGCCATTCAATTTTTTCCTAGAGAAAGTGCTGGTTGAATCCGTTTGAAAATGTCACTGAATTTTATCGGCAGCACAAAGAAAATTCTCACTGAATGTTCTAACAGCGCCGTCGAACAATTTCTCTGTAAAATAATAAATTGGTGGCGGAAATTTTGAAACGTCGCAAGGCGCTTGTGATACCTTGGCCGGAAGGTGACGATTCATTCATCTTTTGAGGATGAAAAATCCTGAAAAATTGCCGCGTGTAAAATCTTTGAAGCAAATGAGCAAACAGACAGCATATTTTCCTCCAAAACCTGGTTACGTTTTGCTTGATAATGCCGGAATAAGTTTTTAAAGATATGGAAATCAGGGATACACGCGATGAAATTTAGGAAATTAAGATACAGCGGGGGGGAAGGAACGTCTGTCAACGAGTCAACAAAGCTAATGGTCAATTTCTAGGATTAAACGCTCATCACTAGATAGACGCATTGTTGTCAAATTTACTTACAACGTAAGTGATGATTCCCTGGGTGCTGTGTCATAATTTCTTAAATTATTTCTTGTATTTACGTATTAAGCTCACCAAAAAAAAACCTTTCAATCACAATATTTTCAAGTTAAAATAAGTGGTAAGCTGCGTAAACAAACTTCTGGTCAAAACATTACGTGCGTCCGTCGCACTGATTGCGATACGTCAAACTTCCCGCTGTCAAACGCCCGAAATTTTTAAATGAGTCCTCTTAAGCGCTCCATTAATTCGGTTCGCTTTGCAATTGAATCCTTTTTTCTGAACGCTAAATTTTCCTTTACAACATGAATGAAAAATGCTTTGCGTCAAATTAGGAAGCAACCGCAAGCAACGAATCCGAATTAATTATTTACACAATTTTATAGTCTTTTCAGAACGAACCTTGATTCTGAAATTTTCATGAAACATCCGTAAACGAGGAATGGTTTTTTGAGACCAGAAACTCCACTGTTTCGGTCAAAATGATGCGATCAAATTGGTCATCTATGCGACAGTTGAGTTCCACCCATCAAAATTTAGAGGCGTTTCTTATTTCGATTAGCATAAATCACGAAAAAAAATTTGAATTTATTTTTCAAAAAAAGAAAAAATGTGTGAATTTTTTTTCAAAAAAAGAAAAAAATTGTTAAATTTTGTTTTCAATAAAAGAAATTTTTTTAAAATTTTTTTTTCAAAAAAAGAAAAAAAATGAATTTTTTTTCAAAAAGAAAAATAGTTTTTTTCCCATTGGCAACCGAGCATAGTGCGCCAAGGATTAAACGCAAATGAAGGCGCAAGCGCAGACCGAACTCGGCGCGGGGACAGGCAGAAGCCGCGTGGACAATGCGCGGTACAAGACATCTTCATAAAGCGCCAGTGACAAATATCAAAAAGAAACTCCGGTGACACCTTGCCCCCCCTCGCCCCTTCCTCACCGCCGTGACCCCCTCTGCGGTCGCGGTGGGACCCGTTAGGCTGGGGACCTGTGATTAATGCTCGCACGAGCTTGGATTAAGATTTAAAACGTATTATCATGAATAAAGAATAATTACTACGGGAGTGCGACTCCTTGCGTGGGAGCGGAGGGGGTGGGGGGATTTTGAAGATGAAGATAGGGTTTTTTTCTTGGTTTGTGTCCCTGTGAGAACTCAATTTGACTCGATGGTTGACAATTTTAGGAGAAGGTATACTGCCGTGCTAAGGAAGAACGCCGTATTTTCCTTGAAATTTTCAAGAACTTTCGGTGAAAGTGCAAACACTGGAAAAAAAAAAACACATTGGATCTAAAGTCCAGACTGTTGAAAACATTGAAAAGAAAAAATACTCTTGATTCAATCGGATTTTTGCTTGAATCGGAACGAAATCCGCTTAAATTAAGAGGCTTGGTTCTTAATTCAAGCTAGATTCTGATTGAATCAAGAGTACTTTTTCTTGTCGATGTTTTGAAGTCTGGACTCTACAATCAATGTGTTTTTTTCCAGTGAACAAAATTATTTAAAAAATTGAAGGAAAAATATTCAAAAGTTTACTAGGAAATTCATGTTTTATCAAAGGAAATTTGGTCACGCCTGAAGGTTCATACGGCGTTCTCCCTCAGCACGGTAGCATTGGAGTTTACTCTCGAATAGAAAGAAGAGGCCCTCCATTTGTACCCCAGCAAGTAATGGTGAAAGTTTTTACTTTCTGAGATTCTATATTGATTGAGTAGTGTAACTTCACTGGTAAAAAAGTAGCTTGGATCTAGAGTCCAGACCCTAAAAAACATTGACAAGAAAAAATACCCTTGATTCAAATGGAAATCCGCTTAAATCAAGAGGTTTGGCTCTTTGATTCAAGGAAAAATCCGATTGAATCAAGAGTATTTTTTCTTGTCAATGTTTTTAAGAGCCTGGACTCTAGATCCAAGCTACTTTTTTTACCAGTGTTCAAAACTAGGCGATCGCATTCAGATATCCAGGTGTTGTTACGATTGCGCCATAAATCTCACTGCCAATTAGCCTTAATAAATAGCCTTTGCCTCATAAAATTTTAATTTGAAAATTGTCCCTAAATTTTGGTTTTACTTTTTCATTTCCAGGGTCATTCGATATCCTGTGAAGCAAAATATAGTTGCACATTCTTAGCAATACCCGGGGGCCGACTTTTGTCGGTTCTTTCACATAGAAGCGCAACATCCATTGATGAGTCCAAACCAAACCGCACCACCGGGCAATCAGAAGCACTGAGCTGGACTTAAGTGCAGTTGAGACTCGTCCCAAGTATAATTAACCACGGTGGAGGGGTCAACAAAATTTTACCCCAGTGGCGCTTGGCAGGTTTTGAAAATCCTGCGTTCTTCATTTTGTAGAAGTCCTCGGGAGAAGGGATTCACGAATCTTAAAATAGAATAACTTATACATTGAGGCACATACACGTAAATTAGTGATATACTAATATTTTTGGTCAAAAAGCACTAATCAACAATTTTGAACCAAATTGATAAAGTTAAGGTGGTTTGAAGTTTGCAGTTCAAAGACCGTAGTTTCGTGAAAAAGCTACTTAAAATTCCAATATATCATATTTAGGGTACTATCTGTCGGATGTTTTTTGCTAGACATCTCCATAACTTAAGTAAAAAAGATGGTTTACTAAAAGGTGGAATGAGTCAGTATGAACTTAGCTACCATACTGTGTTCATTTACCACGCGCAACTTTGGTGAATTTACAAATGAGACACTGATGTGATTGATAAAATTAATATTTTTTTCGGATCTATAAAAAGCCTCAAATGAGGCGTGGCTTAAAATTTTAGATGTATTTATTATCTGGCATCACGTAATTTGATACAGACCAGATACGACTAAATAATTTACAATTTTGTCAAATAATAATGAACATATTTCTCAAGTCATGGGGGCTACTGGGTACCTCTGGCTAAATGTCATATCAGTCGCACAGCAATGTTGTCAAGTCTCAGGAATAAACTGACCCTTCAACGCTCATTGGAGAACTGTGTATCAGAACGGCTATGAAGAAAACCTCTTACATTTCTACCTCTGCGTTGAAGTCTCTTGAATAGTCTTTTGTGAAAGGAGTTTAACGCATCCTTAAAACAACCTGTGCTTCGCACTCACTGATTTGCATCGATTGGTGCAAAGAAACCAATGATTATAGGTGTTGAAGTAGCCACTCCGGTATGAGAAACATTGAACCAGTCGGTGTATCGCTTCATGGAAAATAGAGCACTTCAAATTGAGTTCCCCTACCTTTCAAAGCCTTGAAGGAGCTGGTTTCCTGGTTACTTATTGAGGCATCAACTTCCCGTTAAAAATAAAAACAGTAGTATGGCTGGCAAAAACTTTGGTTATCTGAACTGACGTTAAATTTAAGAAGAACTTGAGCGGAAAAATCAGTTACCCAGAGCAAAATATTTGGAGTTCCGTATGGGCCAAAATATGTTTCTTCTGCGGGGCGTTTTTTTCGCTAAGGGAACAGAATTTGTCCAAAAAATCAAGTGCCAGGAATTGAAACGGCAATTTCTGGGAATTTCTTGATGGATTTTCAGTTCGTAAGAAATTATCTTGTATATTTACACGTGTGTACGTGTGTTTCGCTATCAAAGTTTCCTTAGAAAGTAGTCTCTAAACGGGAATTCCCAAGAACTTACTCAAGAAATTTCCGTTTCTGGAAACGGGACTTTTCCTCTCTAAGGTTGTGATTTCTTTCTGCAAAAAATTGTAGTATTTACCTCTTTTCTGCTCCAAATTACTGGATATTCTTTTTCTTTTTGCACTCAATTTTATTTTGCACTGCGAAAAAACTCCAGCCGTCAAAGTCGTACTTACGGGCTGTATAGACATCCCGTCCGCGTTCCAGGCTTAGAGACCGGATAAGTTCCGGGTGTAGCACCTGGAGCAATCGAAGCTACGGCTCTAGCACCCGTAACTTTCGGTCTCTGAGCCCGCACTGGAAAAAAAAACACATTGGATCTAGAGTCCAGACTCTTAAAAACATCGACAAGAAAAAGAACTCTTGATTCAATCAGAATCTAGCTTAAATCAAGAACCAAGTCTCTCAATTTAAGCGGATTTCGTTTTTATTCAAGCAAAATTCCGATTGAATCAAGAGTATTTTTTTTGGTCAATGTTTTCAAGAGTCTGGACTCTAGATCCAATGTGTGTGTTTTTTTTTTTTTTTTTTTTTTTTTTTTTTTTTTTTTTTTCCAGTGCGAAACGGACGGTGTGTCTATATAGCCCGTAACTTTTCTTTCCAGTATGCTTTTGATGTCGGCAACAGTGCAGGCACTACTGGATGCCCATTGGGCGTGATTTCGGCGATTAATGGGAGCTGTTTGGTGCGGGAAGGACTCGGCGGGCCGGTGGCAGGGAATTTCGGCGCGAGGCGAGAGGCGACGCCGAGGACGCGAGGCGGCGCGACGCCACCTGGAGCGCGGCCCGATGCCCGATGCCCGATGCGCAGAGACGGGCATTAAACACACTCTAAGTGACAGGTGTTTTGTTATTGGCATCTTCTTCGCTCCCGAGGCTCATGCCGCCGCACCCGCCAACCGCCCAGCCCGCCTTCCACGCGGTGGGCTGCCGTGCTTTACGATATATCGATTGATCTGCCGTTTAAACCTATGAAAAAGGGTCGATAGACAGGGTGTTCGTATAGAACATCTCACCAATCGGTTCTTAACCATAGCTTCAAATGGGAAAATATCGATAGTCGATCATAAGTCACCCGCTACGGCTCACCTGTGGGCTGATTATTGAAATTGGTAGACAAAGCTATAGACAAAGAAGACTTAGGGGGTATGGAGAGATCCTATCGATTGAAATGTATGGTTCTTATAGACTGAGGGAGAAAATGATGGACTAGCTGCCGGATTTCTCGTGGGTTGCCGTTAGTTAGTCTATTATAACCTACTGCCTTTGTCCATCGCAACCACCAGCTTCCACCAATAGGCTCCCTTCATATTCCTTTTGTCGTCTTTGTCTATAGCTTTGTCTATCAATTTCAATAATCGGGCCGCTGACTTGTGTTACGTGTATTTTTCAGGGTTTTTTCCGTTGAATTTTCCTCTATCTTTTATCGAATTGTTTCAAATATGTTTTTATTAAAATTTTAGAGACTTGCGCGTCTTTTGTTATTTCAAACCTGTGGAAATTCGTCGCTACCTGGAAACACGAACGAAACTCCATTCCAAGATTGAAAAATTGGCTCTAACAATGGGTCAGTTGTGCTGGTCACAGAATCGTGTTTCGATGCTTGATTCTTGTAGATTAGCTATAAATAATAGATCTATCCAAACAGCAACTTCCTATACGTTCAAAATTAATGGAGATATCGTGCTTTGAAAAATTCGGTTTATGACGTCATCCACTATGGTAGTGACACCTTTGGTTTCTTCCTCTTTCGTTCAATCAGTGATGCAGAAGACAACGCGAAACTTCAATGAAATTAAACGAATCCGTCTGTTTCTTGAGTTTATATATGTTTAATGTCGTTGAAGTTTCGCGTTGCGCCCTCTGCATCACTTATCGAGCAAAAGAGGTAAAAACCAAGGGTGTCACTGCCACGATGCATGACGTCAAACACCCGAATTTTCAAACCGCAATATCTCTATTAACATTGAAACTTTTTTTGACTGTGCAAGTTATCAGAGCTCAGCTCAAAGCTTTTCATTTTTGATGTGCAGCAACGGTAAATCAAAGGACGCAATTTGATCTTAGAGCAAAGGTAAAAACTTCACTTCAGCTCTTTCTGAATTATTTATATATCACGATCAAGGCCTTTCTTTATATTTTTACGGACCAAATATTGTCTATAGCCATAAAATGAAGGTCACACGCAAGACGAGACAATGATTAAATGTTTGGGCATCATTAATTATACTCTGTGCGACGCAACTTGCGGGTTCCTGAAATTTGCACTCCTTTACAAAGAGGTCTTATTCGATTTCAATTTTTTAATCCATCCATCAGCCGGCGTTAATAAAATGTTCGTCTGTAACATGATTTTCTGGAAATCTCGTAAAAAGGAATTCGTCGGACGGAGAAAATCCCCAGTTACACAAACAAATAGGTTCAATGGACTGTTTTTGATCCAAGTTGCCTACTTCACACTCTTAATAAGGGAGCTAAAAATGGCAATGCACATTCGTTTACACAACAGACGTAATCTCGTTCAATTCAGTTATTTTTTAAGGTTCCTGTATTCAGCGTGTAAACTATATGCAGATGACTAAGCGCTCAGTAGCGCGAATCGATTTCTTTGGTTTACCAGGCCTTACCATCGGTTCGGAAAACCACAAAAAGTTCAGCTCAAAAAACCGAAAAACATTGGTTCATGTTAAGCATCTTCTTTTTTCACACCTCGGTTCTGTTAACTAAAATTTTAAATCTGTCAAACGAAAAAGTCAAATCGTGTAACTAAAAAATCAGTCCTTCGAACCCGAAGGAACCCACTGAACTTGTCACCTCATTTAACTAAGTTTCTTATCTATTGTATCTGGTATATACAAACGTTTCCGGTCATCGTAAATTATAAGACAGTCTAGTAACCTTCGCCATCCTTAATTTTTCGTTCTTTGACTGTCACATTGGAGGGGCTTGGAGGACTAGTCGCACAAGTGCAGTTTTTGCTATTCCGAGAAATACCTACGTGTTTAAAGTTTGAAGATGATATAAATCCTTACGGCGGGAAGAAAGTTCAAACTGATTTTTTGATGTTCAAAAATTGAATTTGAAAGCGAATGTTTCACAGAATATGCAATAAAACTAGTTTTACTTGAAATCATTAAAATCTCAATTTTTTCAAAAAAACAGCACTTATGCGCTTTGTCCTTCAAGGTCCCCACTTGAAAAAGTTGCTCTATTTTTACTATGAGCCATCCACATAGAAAGAGCGAAGCGATATCATTTTCCTCTCATGGCCCAAGTGTGCATCGATCCAATGCAGTTCGTGTCCTCACAAGACGGACCGAGACGACGCTGCCACAAACCGTGCTAAACCACGTAACTCCTACAGTCACCCTATGCAAATACGAGGTTCTTAATTAAGACGACGGAGCTGTCCGCCCGGCATCGGACCACTGGAGCCGATAATAAAGACGTCCTGGACGATGACTCGACTGTTTATCGTGATAAAAGCAAACACTGCACTCTCATTGAGAACGAATCCGCAGTCTAAATAAAGACATTTATTTCATGCTTGTATGTGTTCCACGGCTCCCGCGGAGAAAAAAGAGCCCTGTGAAATGCATTATCTCCACCGGCGTGCGAAGAGGAGATCGCTTTTAATTACCCGGGCCGCCGCGACGAATCGCCATGGGTGAAGAGAGGCCTAAGTGATTGGAAAAGGAGCTTTTCACAGCACCAAGGCGCGCGGTTCTTTTCCCATGGAAATCCGAGCGCGGCCCTTTCCCCGCGATGACGTGGCTGTTTGCTCGCCGGGCTCACTGCGTTTATGTAAACAAATCAATTAGGGTCTTGGAGATCCTGTCATGTTCCTCGAGATCTATGAGAAAAAAACGCCGTATGAGCCTTCCGGACATCATCACATCGCCGTCGATAAAGCACAATACAAGCTTCTTAGAAAACTTGTGAATATTTGTCATCCTACACTGGAAAAAAAACACATTGGATCTAGAGTCCAGACTCTTGAAAACATTAACAAGAAAAAGGACTCCTGATTCAATCAGATTTAAGCTTAAATCAAAAGGAAATCCGCTCAAATTAAGAGGCTTGGTTCTTGATTTAAGCTTAAATCTGATTGAATCAAGAGTATGTTTTCTTGTCGATGTTTTTAAGAGTCTGGATCCTAGATCCAATGTGTTTTTCTTTTTTTTTCAGTGTATTTTTCAGAGGATTTTATTTGGCAATTTGAATCCAAGTGGCTAAAAATTCTACGGGAAAAGATTCATAATTTTCTTGGAAATAAATGTTCTAAAAGGAGAGATTTGGCAACATTTGCGTGTTCATACGGGGTTTTTCTAAGTGATGCAGCATGATGTATCGATAGTGATTTTCAGAGGAGAATCGTAAAAAAATTATTACTTGTGTCGATGACGGGAGTTCAAAAGCTCCACACAATGGCTCAGTTTTTCTTTTATTTGAATCGTTCAATCTACAGAAATAAGGATACATACAATTTAAAAATGTCCGAGTGTTTGATATTATTGACGTTGACAGCGCTTCAAATTAATCATAATCAATAGCAAAATTGAGTCTCTGTAAACAAATCCACGCTAGTGCGTGTATCACGAAGACTGAGGAAATTCTCCTACTTTTCTACCCGCGCGTTAAAGTCTCTTCGGAGGTCTCCTGTTAAGGGGGTTTACGCATCTTTACAATGACCGCTGGTTTGCTCTAACCAATTTGTACCGATTGGTAGACAAAAACTAAGGAATAGGAGTTGATATAGCCACTCAGGTAAAACAAACAGTGGACCAATAGGTGCACCACTTAATGAAAAAAGCGCACCTCAAATCGGGTTCCCCTGCCTCTCGAAAACTATTAAACAGGAGCTGGTTCCCTGGTTACTTAATGAGGCATCAACTTCCCGCTTAAAATAAGAATAGTGTTTTTTTGTTTTTGTTTTTTTCTTGTTCTCACCCGACCTACCCTCAATCACCCACTTATTTCTCGTCTCCAACGATTTGAGTAATGAGACATTGGGCGAGTCAGATTTTCCACACCAATTTCAAATCTCGTTTCTCACCTTTTTTATGAGGGGAAAAAGAAACTCCTCGGGGAGACTGATAATTGGAAATGAAGAAACGCAATCTTTTTCTTTTGCCTTTGGCATATTGTGTGTGCGGGTTTTCAGTTCATCCATACTGCCACTCGTGAAGAATTATAAAAACTAAAATTTTGCTTCATTTACAAGTAGAACTCGCTGCACCAAGTTGTGGCATTTGGTCAATTTTGTGTTTTATGAATAAAGAGCCGAAGCAGCACTCACGAAGAGGGTAAACATAATATTTTCTTCTTACACTGAATTTAAGTTGAGCCAAACAGGACTCCAATTTACAGGCATTAAATCATTTTGGTATCAATTAGACCCATTTAGCTGTAAATAAAGTCGAATGAGTCGAAATATAGTCAAGTCGTCACCTTCTGGCTGAAATATCACAAGCGCCATGCGACATTCCAAAATTTCTGCCGCTGTTTTATTTATTCATTGAGAAACTGTTGGTTGAAACTGCTTGAAAAGTTTACTAAAGTTTATCTGCAGAACAAAGAAAATTCAGTAAAACTTTCGGACAGCTTCGTTGAACAATTTCTCTGTAAAAAAAATAAAACGGCGGCGGAAATTATGAAACTTCGCATTGCGCTTGTGATACTGTGGACGGAAGCTGACGCATTTGGCTTAAAATTAAGATAAAAATTGTGTCAATCTCATGTTTGGTCATATACAGACAGAATACTTTTCATTAAACTCCGTGAAAACAAAGAGGAAAAAGTAGCATTTGTTCACTGAAAAAAAAGTCTCGGCGTTTTTACCAAGGTCCGTTGGTACCTTTACCATCTCACTTTTTTACCAATTATTGGTAATTTTACCAAGACAGACTGGTAAGCTCACCTAAAAACCGGTATCTTTACTGTTTTTTCAGGTAAGAATACCACTTTTATTGGTAATCAATTCCCGGTAACTTTGCTATTTTATCTCGGTAATTCTATCACAGTCGAGATTTCTCGGTAAAATTACCAATTCCATAAATGATAATTTTACCAAGAAAAAACTGGGATCAAATAGAACCCTGAATTCTTGGTAATTTCACCATTTTCTCAGTAAATACACAAAGATTTTTTTTTTCAGTGTTGCAAAAACTTACTTCACTGTACCTAAATATCCAGAGTCACAACCCCGGACGTTCCCTAAAATTGATTCACTTGATCCATAGAATTGAGGCAGGGCGATCGTTTTGTCACCTCGGCCCCCCTCCGGCGGTCGGTGTGGATGATCACAGGAATTAATAACTCGGTAGGAAGGTGTAGCGCTGGAGGAACTCGGTGAGCGGGGCTCGGCGTTTAAAACTGCTTAAATGACGGGTAATTTGTGGCCCGGTATCTCGTCTTTCGGATAATAAATCGAGCCGAGATTGATTAATAAGGAGTCGCTTGACGGAGACCGTTTTTTGGTGCGCCGCAATGGTGAATGCTGCAAGTGCTGTCGCGGTCACGTTGTTGTCACATCGGCCACAGAAATATTCTCAGAATGGTGAATATTATTCTAATGAGGGTGGATGTATAGATTTTGGATTTGTCGTCCATTAATCCGACATATGTTACTATTTGACAAAAAGCTAATGCTAAATGCATCAATTTACGCTTATGCAGAAATATTATTCTCAGAATGTTAAATATTATTCTAATGAAGGTGGATGTATAGATTTTGGATTCGTCTTTCATTATTCAAACCATATGTTACTATTTCGCCAAAAAACTTATGCTAAACGCATGAACATTCAAAATCATCTCCCTCCAAAAACTCATGCATCCTTTGAACTCTGATAACCTAAAAGTCACTACTGAAATTTTGAATATTTTTAAGCGACTGAATCTTAAAATTTAATGCGTTCTCTTAGACTTCGGCGTAAATAGCCATAGCTGCTAATCGTCGTATCAAATTAACTAACTGACTAAATAACTAATTACCTAACTAACTAACTAACTAACTAACTAACTAACTAACTAACTAACTAACTAACTAACTAACTTACTAACTAACTAACTAACTAACTAACTAACTGAGTACCTAACTAATTAACTACCTACCTAACTAACTACCTACCTACCTAAGTAACTACCGAACTACCGAACTAACTAACGAACTAACTAACTAACTATAACTACCTAACTACTTACCTAACTAACTAACTAACTACCTACCTAAGTAACTACCGAACTACCGAACTAACTAACGAACTAACTAACTACATAACTACTTACCTAACTAACTAACTAACTAACTAACTAACTAGCTAACTACCTAACTACTCGTAAATAACTAGCATTACAAATTTTGGAAATGTCAATCCTTCATTAATTTCAATTTTTTTTCCAAAACGCTTGTAAACGTCTTTTTTTAAATATAACTTTTAATTTATTACTGCGAATATTCAAATATTTTGAAAATGATACTCTGTTCCGGCTGGATTTTTTCATGAGACGGCAACGTCTGGCGGCTCGGTTGTCGTTTGTCGTCGGCGTGGCGCACAGGTGTTGTGACCGTGTTCCTGCTTTCCCACGCCTCCCGGCGGGCTGCCCCCTCCCCCCCCCGCCACACANCCCGCCACAGACCGCGATCATCTCCTTAGCCCCGCGGATTCCGGGTCACCGCCTGTGTCCTCCCGCTTTTCCGACTGTGACGCGGGGCCCCACTGGACTTCCGTCTGGACCCCAACCCAAATGATCGTATTTGTGCCAAAAGGAACTATGTTACCCACAAACCCTATACACATAGTTCTTTTCAGCACAAATAAGTCCAAATAGAGATCTCGAAGAGTAATTATCATACGAATCAAATTTTCGTCAAGTTCACCAAAAAAAAAAAGTTCCGGGCTGTATAGACATACCGTCCGTCCTGGGCTCAGAGGACGAAAGTTTCGGAAGCCGGATCCGTAGCTTCGATTGCTCCCGTTGCTTCGCCCGGAACTTTCGGCCTCTGAGCCAGGAACGCGGACGCCGGACGGTATGTCTATATAGCCTGTAACTACGGCTTCCACGGCCGGAGTTATTTTTCAGTGTTGGTGCGATTAATACTTGTACTGAATGTTAGTACTGAAGTTAAACTGCAGGAGCCGTTTTTGCTAGGCGTTCTGGGACCTGAGATGGAATTTTTCATGAAGAATGAGAATTCGAAATTTCATGGTGAAATTTCAGGCTATTTTTCGTGAAATTTCAGAAACTTTTTTAAATTTAATGAGTTTAACTTGAACTTTTATGCGAATTTCTCTGACTCATTAATAAATATTAGCGAGCAAACGGCTTTGAACAAAATATTTGAGGGGCTTTGAAGACAAGGCGGATACGTGCAGTTTCTGCTATTTCGGGAAAACGCGTTTAAAGTTTCGATATTATGTAGATCAGAATGGCAAAAAGGAATAAGTTCAAACTGACTTTTTGATGCTTAAAAATTTGAATTTGGGAGCGAATTTTTCGTAGAGTATGGATTCAGACTAGTTTACTTGAAATCATTAATATCTCAATTTTTTCAAAAACTGCACTTATCCGCCTTGTCCTCCAAGCCCCTCATTTTGCCTATTAAAAAGTAAATAAATAATAGAAGAATTTTAACCGTCTAAATCTCAACAGAAATTTTCATTCCCGACTTATACCATGGATATTCTGGCGCCTACTTAATGTGATCAATACAAGGGCACTTTCGCTAAGATTGGCGCCCGGAACAAACATTAAGGGAGGGTTTTCACCCATGAATGAGAGGGCGGGGAGTGGGGTGTGACATTTCGCCAAACGCGGGGCGCCACTCACCGCGCTTTTGTGCCCCGGCCGATAGGGCCCATTGACGCCTTTGTCAGGCACCCCCCCCCCCCCCCNCAATGCTCCCGCGACTACACAGATGCCTCTCAGCATCCCATTCATTGTTAATCAGCCGGACAATCGGGTCGCGTCTATGGAAATATTTACGGTTCTTACGACTCAATTAACCGCCCATGCTCCGCTGTGTATCATCCATAACGATTTTCGTTCCTCCGACGCGCGGAAGTCCATAGCAGAGACATTTATTTTAGAAACTCCGCACTGACGATCTAAGCGATATAATTGGGTAAAGCAAAAGTTAAACTCGAAGGTCAACGTGGCTTTCCGCACAATTATGATTTCTGAGCAGTTTTTTGAAGACAAAATCAAGTAAAATTCGCTTTATGATGAATGATGAATGTCAGAGTGAGCACTTAGCTAGAGAGATTTTGCAAAGTGGGTTAAGTTTATTTAACCAATTATAAAAATTATAGTTTGACTTGGGAAACAGACCTTTTTTCATGGAAATCTAAATCTAATCCATTCAGATTTTATTGATGATGCATGCATCTTTGATACTTGGGTTTTTATGCAGCACCAGATCTTCGTGAACTTTTTGAAGTAAACCAAACATATGCACACGCAATCAATTTTTTTGACAAAAATTAGTAAAAATAGGCAGGTTTTTTTAGTTTGCAATCGAAGCGATAAATTTCACAATCCGAGCAGCATTGAGAAACTCATACTCCGATTGTACAAATAAAAGCTCAACTACAAGGCAATTGTCAAGCTCTCGAGCAATCCATACCCTGATTACACGACTTCTACTCTGCCGCGCTAGAGAAGAACGCGATATGGGCCTTCAAACGTTGCCAAATTTCCTTTAATCAAATACGAATTTTTAGGCAAACCAGTGTACATTTTCCGTTCAATTTTTCAGAGAATTTATTGCGTAGTTAGATCGAAATCATCTGAAAATTTCAAGGAACAGAATGTACAACTTTCCTCGTTGATAAACATTTCATTTGAGGAAATTTGGCAACTCTCGGTTGTTCATACGGCGTTTTTCCTCACCACAGCCGTACTGCGAGGGCTACTTAAGCCTTCACACACTGCCCGGACCGGAGGTGGGGCGGGGGAGAGAAGCGAGGGAGAGGGGGGAGGGGGGCAGGTCCCCGCGTCAAGGAGCGATTAAAGCATCAAACGATAGTTTGAGAAAACAGAGCTCTAAGCATGTCTAAACAAACAATTTACTCGAGATCTCCGCGCCCCTCCCCCGCGGTCGGCTCAGCCGAGGGTGAAAAGCGGGCGGCTTCGGGGGCGGGGGGCGGGGGGCGGGGCGAGGCGATTGATTCGCTTCGATTACACTCGACATTCCGGAGTGATCGATTGCGCGACTAATTGGTCGAACGTCTGATCGCTCCGAGGCACCGGAGAGCCGGGCACGAACACGCGTCTTCCCAATTGACCAGGACGATTCGGGGACCGAGCCCCAGCTCCGGGGAAAAGGAAAAGCGGGCGAGAGAAAAGAAACGGATGCCGCGGTGAGGATAATCGGAGAAATGGTAGTGGCAGGGTGTCTTCATGTCTACTGCGCAGATTAGATGCGTCCCTCTATAAACGATCATGGTAAACATGGTACAGTAAAAATTCGTTAAGCCGAACTACGATTAAGACGAAAATCCACTTAAGTCAAAATTTTCTTCGGTCCCGCGACGTTGCATATAGAACAACGTTAAAAAAAACTACGCTATAGACGAATTCGCGAATTTTTGAGCCGGGTGGAAAGCCGCTCGTGTCGAATTTTTTTTTTCGAAAAATCCGGATTTTTACAACGAAAAACAGAAAAAATGCGCAATATAGACGGGAGAAATGTAGAAAAGAGATTCGTTGCTACGTATACTACGCTACCTTGTATACACGAAGGGAGTAGAGAAGTGACATCTGTTGGTTGTTATGTCCGAAAATTGAATTTTTTTTATGCTTGGCGTTGACACTTGACGATTTCGAGGTAAGCGGAGAAACGAATAACTCGGATTGCCGCTTAAGTCGAATTTTTCATTGGTCCCCAGACAATTCGACTTAACGAACTTTTACTGTACCATGTTGACGCGAATAGAGTAATGGGTTTGTAAAATAGTGCTGGATGAACACCATTCTGAACACGGCAAAAAAGTTCAAAAATGTTGACTCTCATTGGAATTTTTGGACTTTTTGGTTTCGTTTTCCCCGCCAAATAGTGTGGACCCAGAAATAGTTTACCACCATGTTACGTACAGTTTGGGCCACGTTTCTTACACGGAGAAAAAAACTTCATGCTTGAGACCCGAATTTGAGGTCGTAAGGATCTCTGAAGTTTTCGGATCGCGCATCCGAAAACTTGAGGTCCAGCTACCGAAGTTCGGGTCAATCATCTGAAGTACTTCAGTATATACCGAAGTACTTCAGGCGTGTGAACCGAAGCCTTCGGTAAGTACCGGAGTACCTCAGATGTTTGACCCGAACTTCGGCAGCTGGGCCTCAAGTTTTCGGATGCGCGATCTGAAAACTTCAGAGATCTATACGACCTCAACTTCGGGTCTCAAGCACGAAGTTTGTTTCTATGTGAGTATTTGATAAGCGTGTCAATAAGGCACGCTTTTTTTTATTGGTAATTAGTTGCTCACATCATTGAACAATGTTGGCATCCTAATGGTCAAGGTTTATTCACTTTGACCAAAATGGCACTAAAGAAAATTCACCACGAAGGTCGAAAATAATATTTCAAATTAACAGATCAACTACCTCACTCACGTGTCTCAAGTTGATAGTATGTTGGAGTCAACATTGGATTGTTGGCGCCAACATGATGATGTTTCACTCTCCAACATGATTGTTTTAGCAGATTCAAAAAGGAACTAACTCTGAAAAGCGGGCAAAAAAGAAAGAAAGAAAAAAAAAAAAGTACCAGAGAACTAATAAATGGAATTTAGCCAAAAATTATCGGTGACTCGACAATTTTTCGGCGCATGTTGAATATTTCAGCGGTAAAAGTGATCCGTAGCCAAAAATATACAATTTGTTGGTCTGCTGCGTGCACGTCTTTAAAACCTTGGAGTTGGATATGTTATACGGGGAAAAAACGAGAGTTTGGGCCTGCCTTCCGGTACATCTAAATCGCCCTTATCCTAGTTTTTGTTCCGGTCGATAAACGTTTAACGTGAAAAAATTCATGGGATATGGCACGACTTTTCAGCCCCATTCTCACACGACTGGCTGAAACCAATTTTTTCTTTAAACAACAATGACATCAACATTTCAGCTACGAATCTGGCACTAGTTGAGCTGCATTCAAGGGCGGTGCAGAGATGACGCAGCGACGCGAAACCGGGATCAAGTCCCGCAAGCCTGGATCTCGGGTCCATTAGGGTGTTTGTTTTTGAGAGGCTGTTTCCGGTCCTGCCTTGGACGCAACGATAAGACCCGATGACACTTCTGCCACCGCACTGTCGCGCCCGTCTCGTGTTTGACCACCGATCCCTTATCGCTAATCGCCAAGGCGCAGAAAGGGAAACTGAATCGGTCAATGTCAAAACCTAAAAAATCCACCCCCTAATGAGCCTCGGAGCCCTTCGAAA
Organism: Bemisia tabaci; assembly: GCF_001854935.1. Classification (NCBI taxonomy): domain Eukaryota; kingdom Metazoa; phylum Arthropoda; class Insecta; order Hemiptera; family Aleyrodidae; genus Bemisia; species Bemisia tabaci. The sequence continues at coordinate 2,340,230 of NW_017547167.1, forward strand.
TACTCATATTTCAGGGTCCATCGGATGACGGACATGCTCGCTTCCACCATCCATCGGTTTGATTGCGGTTTGACCCGATTCCAATTTGCTCCGACACAAATAACCGGACGATAGATACGAGGATTGATGAGCACTGGCGACTTGACGTCATGTCAGGTCGCCACCCCCCTCTCTTCCACTAAGTATGTTTTGCCTCGGTTCTGGGGTTACTTTCAAAAAATTATCTTCGCCCAAAGTCCAAAAGGCGTCTGGTGAAAACGAGACTGACTTATCAGCCGTGTGCAAAGATAGTATAAGTGCGATGCCGGTTTCTTGTGAATCTTAAATGGACTGCATTTTGCAATTCGGAACTAAAAATTCTGGCTCTTCTGAAGAAACACTTATGTGCATAGGCAAACTAATGACACATACGTTGTTTTTAAACCGGGGTAGAATCTATAAATCCAAATTGCAAAATGTAGTCCAAATAGTGAACCGATTTGAGAAAAAAAGTTCTGTTACACCGATAGAAAATTTCATGATTCGGGACTTCGCGGGACTTTTTCAGCTCCAACGTGGAGCTCAGAGGAATTCCTTAGCTTCAAAAGAGAGAAGGGGGGGTCTAGGATCCACCCCTCCGGAAAAGTGAAAATTTAATCGTCTCAGTAGCAATTTTGGGCTGTTCCTGTAAAGAAATCGATCTCATTAAAATTTCAAATGTTAAAAACATGTAACATACTTATTAAGTAAAACTTGTCACATTTCTTAGAGAGTCAAATAAATTTCGGAGGGGCCCAGCTCCCCCCCCCCATCCGGTCATCTTATAGTCATCACAAGGGTTGACCTCCGAAAATAACTTTTTTGACACTATAGGGAAGAAAGAGAGTGGGGTCTCCAAAATATTTTGTCTCTGGACTCTCCAATCCGCCTATAATAGCTATACGGTGTAGTCTATATTACAAAGGAGACTATAGTATAGACCTCGAGTTAATGTGGCGTTCCCACAATGTAGACTGCCCTGCTAAGAAAAAAAGTCATATGAGCCTTCAGGCGTTGCCAAATTTCCATTGACATATCACTAATTTTTCAATAAAATTTTGTGAATATTTTCCTTCCGAAATCTCAGATAATTTTGTTTGTAAGTTGATGTAAAAATTCTAAGAATGTCTAGGAAAATTACTGATAATTTTCCACAACTATAAACATTTTATCAAATGAAAAGTGGCAGCCTTCGAGTGTTCATACGACGTTTTGACTTATCACGGCTGTAGGGAGGCAGTTGGAACGCCATCGGAATGGAAGCGACCGATTGGCTGACATTCTTCATATTCCTCGATCAGCTAATTACTATGGATCATTAATCGAGTCAGCGCTCGACGTAATGAGAGCACGTACGCTCCCTTCCATTGGATCGCGGATTACTTGCATTTATTTGCATCGAATGAACAATTAACTCAACTTGTATGTTTTTCCGCCGTGACACACGCATCTGCGCGCCGCGCTGCCATATCGCCAAAATATAACCGAATTGACAAGTAGAGGGTGATTGGAATCAACCACATCCACACCTAATCTGATTTAGAGAACAATTCACATGTTCTCTCCTCAAAATCCAACGTAGCAAAATATACACCACACGAAGGGAAGTTCAAGACTCAAATCCTAAACGAGATATTTACAAGTATTTTTAAGACACTTTGAAGATAGATTATACGAATGAAGTCATTTTTTGTTTTTGCCATTATGACCAAAGTTAATTGTAAGTTGATTGTAAGCTCATATTTGTGGTTTAGGAGTCACGAGAAAAAGAGGTAGGGGTGTGACCCAACTTTGGCGTTTCCCACTAGTATCCCAATAAATTAGGCTACCAACCCAAATGCTACGGTACTACCACAATTGATTGGAAATGCCCATTTGATTCAACAAAATGGGGCAATACCATAATTTTAGGGGATTACCTGTACCCTATTTTTCCCGCTGATTGATTTCCAGTCATCTCGTCGAATTCATTTTCGTCTTACAAGTTTGAAGAAAAAAACAAGTTGTGTAGTTTTCTCATTCCATACCTTGTCCAAATGCACTCGCAAGGATACTATACTGCTCGTAGCAAGTCACTTTTCTCCCAGTCTAAAAAATTAAGTACAATGAGATTATTATTTCATCGTTAAATGTACCAACATTGGCGAAGTCAGTTATTTTGATCAAATAAATTTCAATTTTTGTCGAGAGCGAAAAAAGTGAATGTTAATCCGTCTTCATAAGTTACATTCAAAAGTTATCGATGGATTTCGTTTGTCCTCAGCAAAATGTCGATGAGGAAACAAGTACCTGTCACCGTTTACACCGAACAAAGGATGCTGATTTAACATTATAGATGGAAAAATGTGTGCGACAAGTCACAAAACGCAGAATAACCGCCACAGCAGTTACTTTTACATATTGGCATTGCTAAAGCAACTGCTGTTACGATTCGATTAATTCAGAGTTTTGTGAGTTTTCGCGCACTTTTTTACATCCAAAATGTTAAATCAGCATCTTTTTTTTTTTTTAAGGTGTAGTTTGTAACTCAGTATATTTATCTATTACTCGTTATTCCAGGGGAAACACCTATTTTTACTTGAAGTCTGACGGTGCTGCGCACGCACTAGATCATACCAGCATGTACACAGACGAGCTAGGCTCAGGTGGACAGGGAAATGGAGTCGATCAGCCTTGAAGCTGCTACCATGTGACTGGAATGCAATTTTTATGGAATCGGCAACTCCCAGCCGACGCATACCGCGAAACAACAGTTGATGTTTCGTTTGTCGAGATGAATACAACATGATTCGCCTCTGTTCACGGGGGAAGGAAAAAAAAGAGGGGAAAAACTTGTATCGACACCGCGTGCTATGAGATTCAGCGTAAACTTGTGTAATCGGCAGGTTCCGATGATAATGTCGGAGGAGGAAGGAGTGGGGCTTAATTTCTGCGTAATACTTTTTTCCGAGCTAACACTATAGACAGCTGTGATTCTCAGGGGAAAAAAGAGAAACGTTTCGAGAAAAAATTAAAAAAAAAAAAACACTCATGAATTACAAAAGTTGTAAATTTGTGGCAAGTAATGACGACGGCATATTCCACAGCCTATCGGTTTAACCCTGGACTTGAGAATCAGAGAAACACTAAATTTAACTATCGCAAATAGAATAATTACGAGAAGGTCACTCTCTGGAATATAATTTGAGGGCGAGGGGGGGGGGGGGGGTGTCACCCTTTCCTTGCTGTCAGCTATACTCATCGTCTTTCTATGAAGCGCAATGACTGCATAAGCGGAATCATTTGTCTGTTGGTCATCATAATAGATATTTTCAGAGACTTTGACGAACGGCAACAAAAACAAACTAATATTTGTATAACCTGTTTTAACTTTTACTCTTCGTCTTATTTCCTTTTCTACTCTTTCTCTTTCCTCTATTTTTGGCTAAAAGAGAGGGGGGAGCATGACATAAACCCTCTTGACGCCAACGTCCGAAATAGGGATCGTCAGTGCCTAAGTCTACCTAGAAAAAAAATTTCGCTTGTTCCGAAGGGACTGAATGAAACTAATCGTGCTCAATGGATGTCCGTGTTGCATTTGCAAGAGACTGAGGGTCTCATGACTTTCTTTGCACTGATTGTACTCGTCTTAAACGATCAATTAATGAGAGAACTCGTTGATAACAGCGCCTTGATGCAACTATTTAAGCTCCTCGGATGTCGGTATTGCATTAACAAAATTGAAGGCGTTCTGACTTGCCACGCACTCACTGCAGCTGGAAGCTGGGTCAATCGACGGACGCGTAGATGACAGTGCCTAGATGCAACTATTAATGCTTTAATAAGGTCTTTATAGCATATCGATGGCAAAAGTTCCTCGTATATATATTGCGGTTTTTACAATGTCCGCTCTTATTTTATTTTGTCCAAGAGAGACTAGCCAAATTTATGGCCGAATTTTCTGTCAACAGGGAAGAAAAATCCCGGGATTTTACTTTTTAACGTTAACTAGTCTCCTGAGAAAAAAATAAAAGTTGACAAGAGGTCAACAACTTCTCAAACGGAGATAAGTGGTTTTTCACGTTGGCCATTGGTATATGTAAAAAAAATTGGAGGCTCTGTCACTTTCTCTCAACAACTTGCATTCGTCCGTAGCAACAAACACTGGGACGCGTTGATGAAAGCGCCTTGATACAACTATTTTAGCTCGACGGATGTCCGTATTGCATTAAAAAAATTGAAGGCGTTAGACCTCCCGTGTATAAGCTGCTACAGATCCCCTCCCTTAAAATTCAGGGAAATAAATCGTCACCCAGTAATCGTCGGCCTTTCGGCCTAAGTAAAAGAAATTAGAAATTGTTGGTTGAGTCTGATTGAAAATTTCATTGAACGGCAGCACAAAACAAATTCAGTGTAATTTTTGGACAGATTCGATCAACAATTTCTCCATAAAATAATAAAATGGCGGCGGAAATTTTGAAGCGTCGCATGGCGCTTGCGATACTTTGGCCGGAAGGTGACGATTTATTTCCCTGCACTTTGGATGTGGGGGATCTGTGGTGCCCTTAAAGAAACTGTTGAGAAATATTCCATAGCCAACAAAAGAGTCTTATCATGACTACCTTGGATCACCCTGTATAGTGGGAGATTCTCATATATAAGTGACTAATTTTTCTCTGAAAATTGAACAAAACGAATGTTTTATTGAGGCAACCAGGCCACAAACGAAGACGTAAACGACTCATTTGTAAAACAGCGACTCATTTACCGGGCGTCGGGACCGGGGAGGAACTGAACAATTTTGTCTTTTGTCATGGTCCTCCTGGTCCCGATTCCCACCCATGAAGTCCTCCGCCGGTCGCGGCTTCACACCGAATTAAATCACCTCATTTTATAAAACGACGTAAGCACCCCGAGGATCCTATATAGTTTGCGGGGTTCTTCGAATAATCCGTTCGGTCGAAGAATCGGGCTTTGATAAATATTATGAATGGGGATGACCGCGGCGACTCACCACTCGACAACCGCAACTGTCGCCGGGGGCCGACAACCGGCCGTCAAACGTTTGGTTTTCGGGGCTAATTGATTACCGGATTGAATTGTTGCTGCTCCCTCGGCGGGTTCGTGCGGTCGGCCATTCATTCCGCCAGACCCACGGATTCTCCCGAATTCTTTTCTGTCGGGATCCTCTCACCCAGTCGAAAAGCCGATGACGCACACTGAAAAAAAAATCGGTTTTGTGAGCCCAACGTTCGGTGTTCCGCATATCATACCAAGTATTCGGTTTGTCAGACTGAACTTTCGGTTTGTCAAACTGAACTTTCGGTTTGTCAAACTGAACTTTCGGGTTGATAACTGAACTTTCGGTTTGTTAAACTGAACTTCCGGTTTGTCAAACTGAACTTTCGGTTCCTATAATCGAACGTTCTAAGTCTGTAACCGTACGTGCGGCATATGTGACCAATTTACACTCTCCGAACTTTCGCTTTGTCAAACTGAACTTTCGGTTCTTATAATCAAACGTACGACGTCTGTAACCGAACTCTGGGCGTCTGTAACCGTACGTTCGGCATATGTGACCAATTTACACTCTTTCCTCCCCCCACCCCCAAAAAAAAATTGAACACACAAAACAATTGAAATTAAAAATTGTAGCTAAGTTAGTATAGTCATGCCCTCTCTTGCTAAAACAGCAAACTAGCCAGCCCCTAAAAAACTTTTCGTTACCTACTAATACAACTTCAACTTCAACTCAACTTCAACTTGTTCAACTGTGTTCAACCTCATTGTGTGTAATGAATTTTTTGGAGATGATGAACTTTAAGACTCTTTACTTCTATTTTAATATAATTGGACTTGATGAGATGAAAATATTTTTATCCATTCACAATTTCAATCAGTTCACTATGATCATTTCTCAGTCCGAAGAATCACCGCCTGACCTCTACGCCCGCCCGTGTATTTGCGCTTCAAAATCTTCCAGATAATTTTGGTCTGTAATTCAATCAAAGTGGCTCGAGAGGCGCTCCTCGTTGTCACGCCAAAAACGCTCTGTCATTTCACGCGATGGTGGTGGAAAGGGGGGGAGGGGGTTAAGGGGTCAAAACAAGGTATCCGAATCCTGCTGAGTAAATACGGAGAGTGATGAACTTGGTCCATGCTCTCGCTATTTTATCGCACACTGGTGCCGACCGGCCGAACTGACAAATCAAACATCAGTGACCCATATTGATAGTGAGATCACAAAATTAAGTGTTTTTGGATTTATGAAAGGTTCTAAAATTAAGTGTTTTTGGATTTATGAAAGGCTCTAAAATTAAGCGTTTTTGGATTTATGAAAGGCTCTAAAATTGTTGCCTCTCGCTTAGATGGACCACTGCATTTACCGCCTAGTAAGACGTTCTTTCTTACTAAAGGGAGAACGCTATATGTCCATTTAAATGTTGTGAAACAGCCCCGAATAGAATGTGTATTTTTGAGAACAGTCATGAATATCCATTGTTTGAAATTTTCGGCTGAACTAGACCCAAATTCGAGTAGTTTTCGAAAAATTCCCAAAAAAATGTGGAGTAATTCTCCACCATTTTCGCATTTGTTCGCAGAAGAAATCTGCGAACGTAAAAACATTCGGTGTTTTTATTTGGCACGGCAGCCCATGCGAGTAACACGGTCACATAGACGATAGACGTAAGTAGGTAGACTTATGATACGAATTAACCTACAGAGGTTTGCTACAAGCGTAGAGAATTTTTGTCATGTTTCAAGCTCCTCTATTTTTTTTAATTTCGAAAGAGCAAAAATTTCAAGATTTACAAATTCACCCGAAATGAATAAATTGTCCTTATTCGAGAAAAATTTTATAAAGGGTGAATGGAGAGGATCTACATTTTTATGGTCCTTTCTTTTTGCCCGCGCAATCGAAGACTTTTTTGTGGGAACAAGTTCTTTGTGCACGATTCAAGAACGAGAAAGCAACAAAAATAAATAAAACTGATTAGCAGAGATGATAATGTTGGTCTCAGGTGAAACAGGCGGTTCGGTCAAAGGGGGAGATATTTTACGCGAAGGTTGGACAGATTGTATCTTCAGGAGCTGTATCTGCTCAAACTTTTTTCACACCAACAGTAACAGCACTTAAGTCACTCGAGGGGTATTTTTATATAAACAATCTTTCTGTATTTTCCATTTAATACTCATTTAGTTTTTCATCATACGTTTTTAAAAGAAATGTATAACACTAAACTAGGCATAGTTCGGAGTAATTAAAAATTAATTTTTGTTGGCCCTGACTACGATCACGATGCAGCCCCAGGAGAGTTTAAGGGAAAAAAACTGCACTTTTATTTTTGAGGCCATTTTCAAATACGAGGACACTGTTTTCCTTCCAGGAAGAGTATCGCAATCGCAATGAAAGGTCATACAATTTTCTGTGACTTTTTCTTTTTATTTTTTTCCGAGTCACTGTAACACGGTCGTTTTAAACAGACCCAAGAATTTTCTTTGAACTGTTTTCAGTAATTAGTAAAATTTGTAATTCACCAAATGATTCGCCAGTTATAAAAAAAAACGAAATTTCAATTATAATTTTGCAGTGTAATACTTTTTCCCAGAAGGGATGATACTCGTTATTTTTAGCGAAGTTTTTATGGAAACTTTGAACTAACACTTAGAATTTTCATTTAAAATTTAGTTGGGTGTTTTTCTGCGTGTGCGCATAGTTAAACAAAATACGTATGACGTAATTAGGAACCATTTTAATTTTTTATCGCACTCGATATAATTTATTTTTATTTAATTATGAATTTATAATCTTAAGATTTTGTCACTGACAATGATCCATGTAATTTTAATCAATATATGATTTTGATTTTATTAGTTTACGTGCCATGCCAGCTCGGTTACCTCTCTTTTATCACAACGAAGAAAAGATAATGATTAATATATCAGTCAAACTACGGAAGTGAAAGTAAAAGTTACATTTTTGGCGCCTTTCTCTTAATTGACCATACATTCCGTTTGGGGTCAGCTGATCACAAATCTCAACTGTTAGATGCATGATTTTGAAAATACAACCACTGAACTGATAGTCTGTGTGTGCATTGCGCCTGTTTCTATTTTACGGTGCTGGAATGTAGCGAATGACTATCAGCTATCGCAGTCTCGGGAGATAAACTGCAAACAATCCTGTTTTAGATTTTGAACTGAATCACGCTTATAAACCTTTCAAAAGGCGCGACTTTGTGACTGCGTTACACCAATATTAAGAGTTTGTTGTTCCTTATTTGTTTCCACTATTTGTATCCTCTGTTTATCTTCAAACCCAACATGAATATTTGTCAGAGCGATACTGATAGTGAAGGTCACCATGAAAAATTACTGAAATTAAAGGAATGATTGGTGTCACCGACTTTTACTTGCGGTAAAAAGTTTAGAAATATGAATTAGTTTTCTTAAAACCACTCAACGCGTAATGCTGTCAAAAATTGCATAAACCGAAAACGTCAGAGAATTTGCGATATTTTGTCACTCATAATGATTGCATTTATCAGAAAGTCCAGAACGACTTTCAATTCATCGTCAATCGAATTACGTCGATTGGTTCACGTTTTTATTTGATCGATTCATATCGATCGAATCGGAACCGATTTTTTTAATAATTTGTCGATCGAATCGGAGTCGAGAGATTCATGTCGATCAATTCACGTTTCCACTATTCGATCGATTCATGTCGCTCGAAACCATATTCTCCCAAACATTAAACCGGCGAATGTTTTGCAAAATGAGGGACATGGTTCACTGGATAAAAAACACATCGGATCTAGAGTCCAGACTCTTAAAAACATCGACAAGAAAAAGTACTCTTGATACAATCAGAATCTAGCTTAAATCAAGAACCAAGCCTCTTAATTTAAGCGGATTTCGTTTTGATTCAAGCAAAAATCCGATTGAATCAAGAGTATTTTTTCTTGTCAATGTTTTCAAGAGTAAGGACTCTAGATCCAATGTGTTTTTTTTCCAGTGATCGAATCGGTGTAGAGTGATTCATGTCGATCGACACTCGTTTTCTCTATTCGATGGATTTATGTCACTCGAAACCATATCCTCCCAAAATTTAAACCGGCAATTTTTCTTTGCAAAATTAGGCACCCGGTTGTCAAATTCACAAAACGCACCCCCAATTTATCAAGCACAAGCACCAATTCCACACCCCCATGAAAGAAGGCGGTCCGGAAGACAGAACGTTGCGATAGCGTGTTTTAGGCGAACTTGTCGAAGAGAGCTCCCCGCCCTCCCGCAACCCCCCTTCCCTTCGCCTTCACCCCCCATCCATCCGGAGGGCGCCACACTGGGGAGGGGCCGCACTCAGAGGATACAAAATGGTCGACGCACCCCTCGGAGCGGCGCTGAGTGGCCCAGGCCGGAGGCAGTCCGGAGGTGATAAGTCTCGGGGTGCAGCTTTCAGCTTCTGGGAAGCGGCTATTTGCGGGGCTTCCTGATCTCGTGACGTATCGCGATAACTTATGCTCCTCGGGAAGATGTGTTGAAAGCAGCTTCCTTTCCATACCCTCGGCTCTGCTTTGATGGCTTCATCTGTGGCCGTCAACCCAGCGGATGGGCTCCTAGGGATATTTATCTAATCTCGTAAACTACCCTGCGAAGAGAAACTGAGACAGCACAGTATACTAGAAGGCTACGCCAACCCCCTGGTCGCTGAGCAGCCCAACCCCTGGAGGCGCCTCGCGCCAACTTAGGCCCCTGTCTCGTGAGTTAATCTAAATAGTCTGGGTATTTTCCGGGCTCATTTTGCTACCCCTCTGACGTAGGAGCGTATCTCCACTTCTGCGTGAGGCTTGTTTATCGTATAACTCAACTCAATGCTTCCGGGACTCATGGGAAGATAAAGATGCGCTCTAACGTCAGACGAGCGACGGTTTAGGGACTGCCTTTTATTCATAACCGCAAAAATCATGAAAATCTGCCCGGTGGATCTTTCGAACGAATTTCGACAAAAAATGAGGGGCTTGGAGCTAGACAAGGCGCATAAGTGCAGTTTCTGTTTCAAGAAATTCGCGTTTAAGGTTTCGAAATTACATGGTTCCTTATGGCGGAAAGAAAGTTCAAACTAACTTTATGATGCTAAAAATTGGAATTTTGGAGCGAATTTCTTATAGAATATGCGGTAAGACTACAGTTAGACTTGAAATCATTTATATCTCAATTTATTGAAAAACGGCACTTATGCGCCTTGTCTTCTAAGCTCCTCAAATAATCCTCAAATTGTTGAAATGGGAAAACTCACAACTTTATGACGCATTGTAAGAAAACTTATGGGTACAAATTCCGCAGTGTTCACGAAAATTGTCCTTGTTACGATGCTTCATTGGACGTATTTCTGCCAAACGGTACCATGTGCATAATGACGGGAGTCTTGTTATGCACGTAGTCTCATTAGTCTTAGGGCTCATGTCTTAATGCACAGAGTTCCGTTTGGCAGAGATACATCATATTGAGGATCTCCTTAGACCTCCTTTAATCACGAAGTAAACCATAATGGACCTCTCAAGGAAAGGATATGTTTTAAGAGCATAGAGTACATAGAGTCGTAATGTAAGTAGGTGAGCTGGCGCCACTTTTAAGCATTTTCCAGGTCCCGAATTCCGAGACTCCTGTGTGATGCCGGGTCACTTTTTCGATACATAATCGATTGTTTGCGATACACGGGTACCCGGCCATCCGATGACAACAACAACAACAACAACAACGGAGATAGGAATCACCGCGTATTCCAAACCGCCATTTTGGATCGAACATGTATCGAAAAAGTGACCCGAACTCGGCGCACATCGGGCTCGGAACTCGTCGAGCAGAACATGGCGCCAGCTCTCCCATTTACATTACGACTCTATGTACTCTATGTTCAGGATCGACTATAAATACGACCCTTAGATTCACTTTTTCTCTTAAATGGTCTTAAACGATGCCCTCGTGCGCAGTCGGGGTGCGAGAGAAGTAGGAGGGCGACGAGGCGCGGTGATTGGCCGGCGGCGGCGCATCGGGCATCGGGCACCGCCGAAGCAGAGCGAAAAACCGCGGCCGCCGGGCCCAGAATCGATTGGATCCACGCGAAGCCGCGGGAGAGCGCCGCCGGTGAGCGATGCGCATCGATCATCGATTTCCCCGCGACTCCGGCCGGTTGTTGGTTTTGGTTTTTTCTCTGGTCAGCGAGGATGGAGGAGGATGCCGCCCTGGATTCTGCTTATTCACGATGCCCTAAAAAAGGAGAAAATGTGCCGGGGCGGGCCCCCGCCTCCCCGGGGCAACGTCCGAGGCGGACCAATGCCCGCCGGCCCCCCGCCCCCCTCATGGTCGGGCAGGAAAATCAATTTATGATCCGGCCAAGGTGCGCTTCGAGTTTTCAGATGTGTCACGCTGCCGCGGTACAGTACAGCACCGCGCCGACCGCCCGACCGGAACGTTGCACAGATGCAGTTCGCGGCGTGGTACGGCCGCCGCGGCGCTTGATGGGTAGGAAATTTGAACTTTCGTGGCGAAGGAGGATGAGGTGAAAACATATTTGGACGTATTACTGCCAAACGGAACTATGTGAATTATGACGTGCACTATCTATCACTCGTTCGCGCTTGGAACATCAGATTGGTGATCTGTTCCTGACTGCAAAATTTTTGGAAAACCTCTTAAGCTCTAAAGACAACTGGATGGTCGTGTGTAAATACGTAGAGAACGTCATGGCAAGCAGGAAAAAGACCTTAGATGCTGCTGATGCTATTCCTGACGGCGTTCCCGGCAGCCACTCAATAATGATTAATTAACCTTTTGTATAAAACCTTTTAAAACCTTTTGTGTTTATTTATTTTTTCTCTTTTGATGTAATTTTTAATTCTGTTAAAACATTGTTGGATAGCAAATAAACAAAAAAAAGAAGAAGAAAAAAAAACCTATCTATCTCTGGCTCTTTCGTAAAATCACCTTTCTGTAGAGGGGAACCCATGTCATATGTGTTGTTTCTAAACTGAGCCAGAAGTAGTGGTTCCCTATTGCAAAATGCGGTTCAATTGGTCAATTTTCTAAAAAATTCATTTTCAAATTTATTGCTCTTCTCTGGATTCTATCAGTCGCTTTTCTTGCAGTTTATCTGTGTGAAATAATGGAGATGAGAAGTTAATTATCCGAGTCATCGTAATCTAAGAAACGCAGCATAGAGTGTTACAAATAAATTTGCATTGTTGCACGAAAACTGTCAATATTTTTCAAATAAGCACACATTTTTTTTGTGAAACCAATGAGCAATGATCGATAAAGTTTAGCTCTCGCATCAGGAGTCCTCTGTGCAGCATATTAAAAATATAGTTATAGTTATCATAATTGTATTATAGTTATCACCAGCGCAGTGCATAAGAATTGATATGTTGAAAATCTGACAAAATCCTTCATCTGAATTTACAAACGCAGGCATTTGTACATTGACATGTCATTTCAAGCTAAGATGAGTCAGTTTTTCCTCGTTCCACACGCTATAACCACTGCATGTTCTTTCCGAGTAAAACATGAGGAAAACATGCGTTTCCGAATAAAATATGTACGGACGAAACATGCGTTTCCAAGAAAATATGAGGGGGACGAAAAAAACAACTTTTCATCTCTGCCGTTACTTTTCCGCTGTGACATTTTGGCGCCCCCCTGACGTAAAGGCTTATCTCTATTTCCATGTGAGCCCTCAAAATCGTGGAGTTATATAGAGAACAAAGCTCATGGTTGAACCGAGATACACCCTTATGTCAAAGGCGCGACGATTTTTGTCTGGTACCGGATCCCGTCTGTGACGACTATATTTTTTGAACTGATTACGTCAATGAAGAACATGCGAATTTTGGAATCTTTTTGCATGTTATCGCCTGTCAAAGTGTTACCTAAGAAACAAGCCATAGTTCCAATACTTCCCGTTTTTCGTATTGCTTTTTATCTTAATTTTTTTCATGTCTTGCGCGCGAAAAAACACACACGCATTTTAAAAGACCCCTTTCTAAGACCTTGTCGCTTTTTCTTTTATCAGAACATTATGATGCTCTAATTTTTTGGTCCTTTCAAAAATTCGGCAGAAAATAATCAATACGTCACCCTATGTTTCCGCGAAACTAACAAAAAAAAACAGAAAAAAAGGCTGCGAAACAAGCGTTGGGAGCTGCGCGATTGCCAGCCTCCTCGCAAAAAAATAAATTTTTAAAATGTATGGTTACTGAGGACAGGGGTGCTTAATTGATGTGCAAAGTCGCTGAAATACACAATAAATCAACGATATATAGACTAAAGTTTAGAGAACAATTGCTTACTTTCCTCTTAGCTCATTTCACCCCTCATCCTAACCCAAGTTTGGTTTCCATGACGCGAAAATGCTCAGTTACCAGCACCAAAAACTTAGGGAATCATGATTTCTGAGGATACACTGAAAAAAAAGTGGAAGTGGGATTGACTATAATGGTATAGTAAAAAAAAATATGGTGATAAAAAGCCAAATAATGGTCGATTTAAGCATCTAGATGAAAGTGAGAATCATACTCGATATAAAAATTACCATACCCGGATTGTAAATATCAGTTAGGTGTGTCTGTCCATCGTTTAGGTATTTCTCACCATCAGCTGGGTATTTTTTACCATACGATGAGTTAAAAGTATGGAAGAACATGGTAACACTTGCGTTTGATATCTGTAGGCATCTGTATGCGACTGGTCATGGTGTTGGTAGGTTAAATTTACCATACTGGTATAGTCAGCGTGGTGAGAGCTCCCGCTTGACTGCGCTGCGGTCTGTGGTCCGCCATTTTTCGTTTGTCTGTTTGTCAGTTATAAATTTATCACGTTGAGGGTCGGAGTCCGTGGCTGTGTTTTATTGATCCATATTAATCCATGTGAATCCACGCGTAATTAGCCCAAATTTGTGTTCGAATTGTCCCTAAAGCTACCGTCTTCTCTTCGAATCTATCTACATTGATCTGCCACATACATTTTCTGAGATTTTTTCGTTATTCGTGTCGACCAATTTCTGGAGGTTAGGAGTTGCTACAATGCATCTGGCTTGCAAAGTGAAGGAATCCTGAAAATTTGAAAACCAAAGTTGTTCTGCAATCCAGTGAATATCGGTTCTGTGTAAAGTCATTTCGAAAACATAAAAGTGCGGAAGTAATTTGAAAATAATCGACTAGAAGTGATTTTTGAATACTTCGTTCGTAGGTATATCTATATTCTTGTTTAAATTTTCGAAGCTCAACATACTCAGATGAAGAGACAAATGTGCGTGGGATTGATGTTTAACTGTAACTTTAAGCAAAATTTGGCAGCTTCTGCCCCACCGTGAACCGTGCGATTGGATTTTCATGTAGTGTCTTTTTGTGGGTATATTTTGAACTATCTATTTATTATATGCAATTAAATTTTCCGTGGATCTGATTTAGTCTGTAAATGATACCTTAACGCGAATAACAAGTATGGTTTTGGTATCATTTACTTGAAATCAGTGAAGCAATTATCTGCTATTTCTCGTTGAAACTGTCTTTAACTGCCATTGATTGTGTATGTAACGGAATTTCTAAAAGTAAGATGTAAGTAAAATATCCACGACTTTCATCAAAAGCATTTAATAATATAAGATGAGTGGATTTTAGAATCTACAAGGTTTGTCGCAGCATCTGGATGCTTGAAATGACCATACTAGTCAGTCGGGAACGCCACACTGGCACTGTGTCGCATAGTGTCAGCCGTATCGTGTTATTTACCATACCGGTATATTGGTAACTATGCTGCAGCTTCACTGTGTAAAAAATCAAGTAGACAGTATGGTAAATAACACCCAAACTCTGGTAAATCCCACCGATTATTTTTTTCAGTGTAGAAGTGCTTAGTTGATGTGCGAAGTCGCTGAAATACACAATAAATGAACGATAGAACGACTGAAGTTTAGAGAACAATAAATTGCTTACTTTCCTCTTCGCTCATTTCACCCCTCATCCTAATTCAAGTTTGATTTCCATGACGCGAAAATGCTCAGTTACCAATACCAAAAACTTAGGGATTCCATATGAACCTAAGTTCAGTCCGGGTGACCTAAAGTTTATTTCTCCTTGCATCATCGCGTAGTTATTTTTACCATTAATTTATCTGTATCCAATTTGTTTTCTTTACGAAATCGACAACTCTGCATTCTGGAGTCGAGGGTGTGGGCGTAAGGGTAAAGATGTCTTTTTTTCGGGTCCCCAGATGACGAAGCCTGTCGAAAAGGCACACAAGTACACTGCATCACGAATTAAAAACCGCGTAACTCCAATCGAACCCGTTACGCTGATTCGTGGTTCTTGGCACGGTGCTGCGGAGGACAATAATTTCGGGGTGGATTCCGTTGGTCAGCCAGACCGACCCTTTCCTATTGTCCGCGTGTCACTCTCGTTGACTCTTCACTTTGTTTTGAAGTATTTTCGGGGTCCGCTGACCGTTGTTCACAGTCCACTTCGTCGCGGTTGTAAAACAAGCCACGGATTTGTGGGTGAAGCACGTGAGGGTGCGAGCCACGTTGACAAAATTCATTAAAAATAAAAAAAAATGAAAGAATAATTTGTATTGGTGGCTTAGAGCCGAAGGGTCGTAACTACATTTTTTTCCGCTCTGAGGTATAACGAAAAAATGGTCATTATCAGAGGCCTCGCTGCATCCCGTGCACGGGAAAAATGATATTGCTGTTTTGAAAACTTTGTTGTTAAAAAAAGTGTCCAACATGTTTCATTGTAGATTTTACAATTAAAAAATGAATTAAAAAAACTTTCTACCATTGTAAAATGTACATTTGAAACATGCTGGACATATCCTTCAACAATTTAATTTTAAATCCAGAATCTATTTTCGTTTTTCGTGTGGGATCGCAATTTTTAAATTTTTGCATCTTGCGTTTGGTGTTAGATATCACCGCTCAATTTTTTCAAGCATGTAAAATCTTGCTTAAACTAATTTCAAACGTAGATTTGGGACGATTTTTCCAAAAATATAAGTTACAGCTCTTTTTTACTCTAAGCTACTAATAAACGCCATAACCCCCCCTCCCCCCAAATTCTCACTTCGGTTCTCTCTATTTTTTCATGTTTACTCATCTGCAGATCAACTCGAATGATTTGATTGATTTCTTGCATATCAGGAGGCAATGATATCTAATTCAGCATGATGTCTTGAAATTATCCAAATATAGCATTCGCTTTTTAGTGCGTTGTGAAGTGGACTTTTTGAAGCGTAGAGTGCCCATCAGGGCTAGGCCTCATAGCAGCTAGAAGGGACCTTTAAACTTCTTTTTCCGAGAGACGACTCAATTACGGCAGAGCCGCAATCACCCGTGCCGTTAAAAGCTTATCTTTTTTCTCCATAAAAATTCTGGAAAAAAAACTTACCAAAATCTACCTTGACATGGAACACATGTTTTACTCGTGCTCTGTTATATTTTTTATCATGCGACGGCGGGCGGGCAATAGTCACGCATACAGACAACGCTAGCTTAAGTTGTCTTCCTAGAAACTTGCGCAAAAACCCTTTGCAAAGGATGTAACTGGCGTGCGAGCAAAATGTCAAATTCAGTTTCATGAAATCACAAGGAAGTACATTTTCCCATGTTCAGACTTATTTCTATTCATGATTCCAGTCACAAAGAACATGAAAATGAATTGAACGAAATGTAGGATAGTGCATTGAATTAACTTGGGAAAACTTGGAAAAACTTGGAAAATCCTGAAAAGTCAGGGAATTTTCATAAAAAAACCTGGTAAGACATGGGACAAGTCAGGGAATAAGTTCGTTTCTTCTCTCAGTTAGATTTTATGAATTCTTTTTTTAGGAAAGTTTGCAAAAGCACGAGATTCATCTCCCCAAAACATTTCGAAGGACTTCTTTTTATTTTAAAAAGAGAATGGGTAGCTTTGCACAACAAATTTATTGCTTCGTTTGAAATTGCTTAGTAAGCGGATATCGCAAAATTTTTCATAGTTTTTTCTGTAACGGGAAATCGTAGAAAAATAGTTTGAAAAGTGAGAAAATGTGCCGCCTTGTGACGTTATCCGGCGGTATAGCTCATCGAACCGCATATATCTTAGCAGATTATATTATTTCGTCATACTTCCCCCACTTATTATTCGACTTAGAAACCAAGGATATCCTCGTGTCCAAAAATATCTTAAAATATCGTGCTCGTATCTTACAACAAGTAGTTTCATTTTAAAAATGAAATTTACGAAATTTTAGACACCTGCAAATTCCCCATTTCGCAAAAATTAGAAAAGGGTTCTTTTTCTTCTTCGAAAACGCAAGGAATTTCGATTTAAGTTCCGCTGCCAACTTGAGAGAAAATTTTTTTTCAACTTTCGGGCCTCATCTTCTTCTCGCTCCCCCACGCCGTTCATAACAAAAATATTAATTCAAACCGAAAAAAAAACATTTTCAAGCCTAATCTGGCAGCTCTGCCTCATTTACCGAATGCCTATTTTTTCAAGCGGTTACCCGAATCCCAACCGCGGCGCGTCGCGTCGTCCCCAGGGGACCAAAGTTGCCAGGTCGTACGATATACTGCGAATATTTCACACGGGGTTAAATGGGAGAAAGTGCTGATTTTCTTCACTATCCGGCATCAATGCGTGGGACCGGACCACCTCTGCTTGGGTGACATCCGTGCTAGGCGCGCATCCACGAATCCCTGTCAAACCAATCATCGACGATGACGACCCGGCGAAAAATACCCCGATCCGGACCCCGCCATCCCTTCCCCGACACCCGCGCCCCCGCACCCCCGAGCGGCGGGAAGTCTGGTCTGGTCTGTTGGGCCCTTCGCGCCTCGCCTTTTCCGCGTAATTACTCGGACAATACTCGGGTGCCTCGCTTTGTCTTCGTCCTGGAAGGGTGATGCGAGGTTTGTCTTGATTTACAGCGAGGTCCCTTTGTCAGGATCTAGCTGGAAATTCGCGAATTTTGTGCTGTTTCTCGTGCTCGGAGCACGATGCTCCGCCGGACTCCGTCTTCCTCTTGTTTTCCTTCGTCTCCTCTTTCTTCTTCCTCGTCCTCCTTTTTCACTTCTGCTTCCTCTTTCTTTCTTTTTCGCCTCCTAATCTACTTCTCTTCCTTCCATATCTTTCTGTTTTACCTCTTCTTTTACCTCTTCTCCTACTTTCCCTCCTACCCTATCGTTCTTTTTTACCTCTTCTTCTACCTCTTCTTCTACCTCTTCTTCTACCTCTTCTTCTACCCTATCGTTCTTTCTTACCTCTTCTACTTTTCCTCTTACCCTATCTCTCTTTTTCATCTCCTCTTCTGCTTATTCTCCACCCCTTTCTTTCTTTTTTACCTCTTCTTCTACTTCTCCTCCTTCCCTCTATTTCTGTTCTACCTTTCCTTCCACTTCTCCTCCTCTACGACCAATCATTCGGTTATTATAGTAGTATATACATAGTAGTATATAGTAGTATATATATAGTAGTATATAGTATAGTAGTATGTAGTAGTATATATATACTAATCTACGAAGACTGCATCCAGTTGGGTGCAGCGCCCTGATGCAACTATTCATGTTCCACGGATGTGCGTGTTGCATCTTCAAAGATGGAAGGCTCTCTCGCTTTTCTCGCCTATTCGGAGATGCACAGGAGTTGTCGTTTACTGGTGGTCAGCTCGGCCAAGTTCGTACCGTGCTGTTACTGTGTTAAAACTATGTTCTTAGCATCATGACACAATGATCCACTCACCGAAATATTCGTTTTTAGCAGGAATCCTAATCTGGATGGTGTGAATTAGGGCGCAGATTCAGCGCACTGAAAAAAAAAGTAACAGGCTGTGTAGGCATATCGTCCGTTCCGGGCTCAGAAGCCGAAAGTTCTAGTTGCTGGAGCCGTAGTTTTGGCTGCTCCTGATGCTACGCCCGGAACTTTCGGTCACTAAGCCCAGAACGTGGACGATGTGTCTGTATGGCCCGTAAGTACGGCTAGATTTTTTTTTTCCAGTGTATTGAAACCATGTTATTACCATCATATAAATGGTTTCATTCACCAAAATATTGGTCTTGAGGAGGGATCTGAACGTACATGGGGTGAATGGAGATGTTGCATGTGTGAGGGATTTGCGATTTGACTGTTGTTTCTTGTGTAAAAGTTCGCGAGAAACACGATAGTGCCACTGGTTTTCTCTGAAATCATCTCCCAAGCTCAAAAAAAGCTCTCAAAGTGAGGCCAAAATGGTGGGGATATCCTACCCTACTCTAAGAGTCCACCTCTACATCAAGACAAACTCTCCATGCAAAGATTGGGAGCAAATACATTAGCAGTTTTGGAGTCCCCAAATAAAGTGGCAGCCCTGTCAATGTATTTGCTCCCTATTTTTGCATGGAGAGTTTGTCTTGATGTAGAGGTGGACTCTCAGGTTAGGGTGGGATATCCCCTCCATTTTGGCCTCACTTTGAGAGCTTTTTTTGAGCTTGGGAGTTGAGTTTAGAGAAAACCAGTGGCACCATCGTGTTTCTCGCGAACTTTTACGTAAGAATTAATGGTCAAATCGCAAATCCCTCACACATGCAACATCTCCATTAGGGGCAGATTCAGCGACATTGGAGTCTGCTGGATAGACACCCGGGGCCGGCGAGAGTGGTGGCGGTGGCCGGTGGTGGCCGGTGCGGTGGTGAGTGGTCAGTCATAACGGAGGTCGGAGGCGCAAGGCAAGGACATTGTCCCCTGGGGTCGGGGAGTGGGGTCGGTCGCGGTGGACCCGGACTCCCGGCTTCGAGTCCGAGTCCAGAGCCAGACAGTGCGCACCGCGCTTGATTTCCGCTTTCCGCAGAAATGGCCAATTATGGACGCGGCGATCATTGCCTTATTGGCTCCCGCCGATCCATACCAATATGGATCCGGCGAGCAGCTGCCACGTTTGGATCCGATCGCGCACCGATCTTCCTCCGCGATCTCCGAAGTGCGGCGGAGTTTTCCCATTCCACCGTGTCATTGTACCTGAAAGCTGGAGTGAGTTTTACGCTCGCGCCGTGGTGCAGAAAAATGGAACAAGTTTGCCCTGTTGAAAACAATGGTTAAGTGTTCACAAGCGAGAAAAATCACCCCCGCAGTTTTGTACTGGCACTCATTAGAGCTCAACAATTTTTGACTCTCATTGAAAATTTTGGGTTTCGTGCTCCCCGCGAAATGGTGTGGACCCAGTGTACCATTTCATCACCCTGTTCAAAAATGGACTACATTTGGACGTATTTATGCTTAAAGGAACTAGAGACGGGTGAGAAAGATGGGGTGTGCTCGATTGAGCTGCAAAAGAATCAATGTAAAATTCTATTTAGGAAAATGGAAAAGCTGGATTTTCCATTGAATCAATCCAAACCAAGCGCATGCTGTTGCTAACTCATGAGCCATGGGCATGAGACATGAGAGGTGTGGACAGGGCTCATGAGTTAAAAAGCCCGCGTCGCGACTGACGTCACTGGCGCTTTTTGTAGTTGCATGCAGCTAGAATTTTACATCTGATGAATGATTCTGGCAGAACTATTCGGGAAAACAAAGTTTTCCACATTTGCAAGTTCCGACATTGAGTCGAACTCTCCGTAATCTTCCCATGAATAGGTACTCTAATACAGATAGATGATGTTATGGATGATTCTTGATTTTTATTTTTACAATTTTACTCCTCACATATCGGGAATTGCTCCCTCCTCGATAAGACCATAAAATACCGGCTTTCGGGGCCATTTCTCTTCAGGAACTTTTAAGAAGCTTTTGTTTATCCTAAAGACGTTGGTTTTTTTTTACTTCCGCCCTTATAAAACAAGTGGATTCACCTGTCGTGCCAACACTGAAAACTAAGTTACGGACTATATAGACATACCGTCCATTCCGGGCTCAGAGGCCGAGACTTCCGGGTGCTAGAGCCGTAGCTTGGACTGCTCCGGGTGCCACGCCCGGAACTTTCGACCTCTGAGCCCGGAACGCGAACGGTATGTCTATACAGCCCGTAAGTTCGGCTTCCACAGCCGGGGTTATTATTTTTTTTTTTTTCAGTGAACTTTTTCCGATCGATGTGACAACTTTCGGCGTCTGGAAGTTGCGGCCCTGATGTCGCGGCTGAGGCGGCGGTGATCCGCGGGCCCGCGCGCCAACATATCGTCGCCCTCCCGACAGAAGAGCCCAACTAGACTTCGCAATGAACCCTATCTTCCATACAACCCAATGCTTCCCCGGGCTCATCTCAAACATATAGTTACGTCCTTTTGTCAACCCAACGACGATATTTCCCGATGGCTTATTTGCTCTGCTCCACTCCATTCCGCCCGGCGGATCTCCGATCGATCACCATTGCTCCGTCCGGTCCGGTCGCGGCGTACCAGTGAGTCATTGTTGCCAGATTGTGCTAAAAAATCAGTACATTTCCCCATCCAACCCATGTAGAATACCCAAGTTTAATTGCACTACCTGGTGACCTTGCAGTGAGTGCGCACCGGCTAACGGTCTCAAATTCAGTTATGACGTTCTTGTGACTCCGCCGTCTGGATCTGGGATTTATCGCCGTGTCGCGAGTCCATTCGAAATTCATCGCCGATCTTTGAAGGCTGAGCCTCAAAGTCGCTTCCGTCTAGACGCAAGAACACGCATATATTGCCCGGTCTAGACGCGCCATCCAGGAACCTGCCCGAGGGGACAAAATATCCCATAGTCTTAGCTCTTAGCTAGGATACCTTCATATGAAGAGGACTGCCACGTCTTTGCCGCTCTTTGATTGGTTAACCAATGGCAGACCTTCCTCACAGCTTAAGAGAGGGTACTTACGTGGGGAAAGTAAGGACATGTCGAAATATGGAGCTCCTGCGGGTCGATTGTTGAATCGTTATCGAATGACCTTGATCGATAAAAAGCATTGCCAAGATAGGGATTTATCGATCGAGTTCATTCGATAAAGATTCAACAATCGACCCGCAGATAGCCGTTGTTTGAAAGAATTGACAAGAAAAAATACTCTTGATTCAATCGGATTCTTGCTTGAATCAAAACGAAATCCGCTGAAATTAAGAGGCTAGATCCTTGATTTAAGCTAGATTCTGATTGAATCAAGAGAACTTTTTCTTGTCGATGTTTTTAAGAGTCTGGACTCTAGATCCAATGTGGTTTTTTTTCCAGTGCGATATTAGAGCAAGCGCCAACAACCACCTACACCACGGGAGGCCGAACTGACGACTGGATCCGCTGAAACAGGTTGTACTCGGCCTAAATCCCTGAGAATTGGAAGAGTCTGGAGCATGGGTGTGCCAATCCGTCGATGGCTGTACTGTACCTAGGTCCCTGACGAACTATAAACCAATAAACCTACAAAGAAAAATCAAAATAAAAAAAAAAAAACCGAGTCTTGCTCTACTATGGTCATTTCACTTTCTCGCTCCCCTTGAGGATGGAAGAAGTATTGTTAAATCTAGAAGCCAGCGGGCTGATTATTGAAATTGATAGACAAAGCAGTAGACAAAGAAGACAAAAAGCATTTAGAGGGACCCTATTGGTAGAGTTGCAATGGACAAAGGAGGTAGGTAATAGACTAACTAACGCCAACCCACGAGAGACCCGACAGTTAGTCTATCGTTTTCCCCCTTAGTCTATGAGAACCACCCAGTTCAACCATTAGGATCGCTTTATACCCCTTATGTCTTCTTTGCCTATAGCTTTGTCTATAAATTTCAAAAATCGGCCCCCAGGGATAGATAGGAGAGAAACGACGTATAATTGGCAACGCTTATGATATAGAATGTATTTTTTCGTTTGAACTACTGATTCAGGTCAAACTTCCGAGAAGGATATTGCGCCCACTGGAAGACCCGTTAAGGGTGAAAAGGAGACCGTCCGAAACAGGCCGGGATCCGCGAGGGCAGACGCGGTTTTGCAACAAAGAATCATCGAGGGAAAGAAAATTCATACGCGAGAAGAGTTGCCAAATCGCGGGATTTCCCCATGGATTTATTTCAGGATAGATGGGCTCGGTAGGTCGAATAGGCAACCTCCTCGGCCGGCAGGAGCACCAAAAATTCGCAGACGTGACTATTGTGAAAAGAAGCGGAATCACCCAGGGGTAACGGGACCCGGAGTGTTGTGTGCAAACAATGACACCACCGTATGCAAACAAGTGAAAGGGTTGGGATCGATCAGTTAGCTGTGAAGTCGAGGCCGTGAGGATCGGCGCACTCCGGGAAATGTGTGGATTTTTGGTTTCTCTGTATTCTCTTCATCTTGGTTTGAGATGACTTCTATGTACCAGTGAGAGCATCTTTTCTGCGTCCGTTTAGAGCAGATTGCCAGGCTGTGCGGAAAATGTATATAGTTTACGCGGGTTAAATTCGGAGGAGTTCTGATTTTTCAGCACCATCTGGCAACTATGGTTAGGGTAAACGCGGACTATAAAATCTTTCGATTTTGGGGTCGGATAGAGACGTTGTCTTTCGATTGAAACTTACTTACAGTAAAGTATATGGATCGCATTCAGCAAAAAGTAATCAGCGTGATTGCAGTGTTGTAGGCATTTTGCTTCAGAATAATGATCTAAAAATTTTCCAAAATAGCAAATAGTTTTTACTTTCTACCAAAAAATTATTAATTATAAAAGAAAACAATTGTGTAAATCTCAATACTATACCTACGTTTAGTATTTTTAAAAGTAAAGAGGTTGCACAATTTCGAAAGCTCTGTAATCGCGCTGATTCCTTTTTGAGAATTGCGATCCAGATATCCATGGCGAAAGTGTGATGTTGCAGACTTCTTGTTATACTATGTATTTTCCTCGGATAACTAGTCAACGTAATTTCTTAGAATTTTTCTAAATTTAACTTTTCTGTTAGCAAACATTCTGTACCGATTTCAAGCCAAAGAGTTGCTCGTTGCTCTTTGAAAAAATGAAGTTGTTGCTGAAATTTTGAAACACCGCAATGAAAAATCGCGGTTTTGCACGTTGGCCATCGATATTGTTTAGCTAAATTTATTGATAAGTTTCAAGTTAAGTTTCTACAGGACTCAGTCCGCTTGGTTTTTGAACTATGATATTGAATTGGATTGACGAGTTGAACTTAACTGCTTTTTAAGGCACGGCCATCGATGAAACGTAATTCTCCTTCTTCAGAGGAAAAATAACTCATTTTGCTTGAGAATTTTATTATATATAAAGTACAAGTGTACCATATGTATCTGCAATTTATTAAGCTGACAGTAAATAAATCAAATAACAAAAAATAGAGGAAAAATAAGAAATTCTACAAAAATGTCTTCTAATTTGGACTCTCCTCCTCGTATAAGGGTGACGAATACTCGCACGTATTCTCAGATGATCTACGATGACTTAGGGGGAAAAGGGACAATTTTCCCCATATTTCAAGAAGTATTCCTTAATAATGCACCAAAAAAGAAAACAAAATGCATCCAATCAAAAGAATTTCCCTCTAATCTAAAACTTTCATCTTCCAGACCTATTTGAACATCCTTCAAACCCCCAAAGGAAACCTTCTAAAATTAGACGATACTGATCGCAGTGGGTGCATTTTTCAGAGCTTCTCCACCCGATATTTTTATTTTCTCGCGTACGCTCTCCTCCGCCACGTGTCCAGCTCTCTTCCTCTTCTTCTTTTTTTTCTTATTTTTATTTTGGATCGGAGTCACACTTGGTCGTGCGTTCATTTTTCACGTGGACAAAAAATGCGGACCCCGCGCTACGAGCCCATCTCCTATTTTTGACAACGAGAGAGGACGCAGCTCGCTTTGACGCAAGGCCGCGGATTACTCGTTAGTGTCATATCGAAGGGGGAGGGGGGCAGGGGGGTTACGGGAGCCGGCAGCAGCAGCGCCGCGTCCGCAAGCAGGGGGTCGGTCACGGGGGTCGCACAGGAGGTTGGAAGTTGCAAGTCAAAGCTTTGAACTCGTCAACTTAACCCTTGCATAGACTCAGCTTTCTCAGATCGTCGATTGGGCATTGTAGATAAAAGTGGATTGCATTTTGCAAAAAGGAACCTTTAGCATTGAAATGTTGCTAAGATTGTGCAACTTCTTTTGTCTTGGAGGAAAAACCCGATGATCCATTACTAGTTTCTATTTCACTCGCTAGAAACTGTAAATATGAGACAAAAATTACCACCTAAATTTCATAGTTTTTCACGATTTCCGCAATTTTATTGCAAAAGATGAAGTTGCACAATCTTAGCATCATTGCAATGCTAGTGGTTCCTTTTTGCAAAATGCAAGCCAAGTAGAAGATGAATAAAAAGGGGAAAAACATGTATTTTTAATAGCATGGTAACGCTCATGTGTCCTTCAAATATCTGTGAGAACAATAAAATGCTCTGAGGATGTTCCTTTAAAACGAGGATAAAACAAAAAAAAAACAACATGTTAACACATAAATATTAAGGAAATAAGTTAAAGGGACAGTGATGAGTTTTTAAAATGCTTTAAACTCATTTTTGATATGTTTAACACATTTTCAGAGCGGTAAAAGTCTTTAAAAGAAATTGTTAAAGTCAAATTTGAATTAATTTAAAAAAATGTACGATGTTTTATAAGATTATGTCACATCACGAACTTCATGGAAATCTTGAACAAAAATCTTCTTCTACAAAAGTAAAGTGTCGTGGAAAAAGTTTCTCTTATGGCGGCGAGTTTAATTTTCAAGAATAGGTATAATTATTTAATTGATATTTTGTTTTCTTCTGTTTCAGGTTGGGTGGAAAATAATTTACTATTAGTTGAATGAAAAACTCAAGCACGCAAGTACTGTCAATTTTTTTCACATGCACTGTCATTCGAAAATAAGTTCTATTATTGCCAATGTTCAATTGTTTTGTAGTGTTTACCGTGGAGTACGGCTGACTGACAAAAACCAGCGTAAAACCCTTACTGGTCATTTACGAAAAATCTTTTTTGAAACCCCTGAATTTAAGCCATGATGCCTTTGCTTTTTGATTTGAGTCATTGAATGCGATATTTTGCCTTCATGTACACAGTAGCTATCCAGTTATTTTAGAGTTTTCAATAGAGACTTTACGAGATAATTATCTGGGATTGATTCGAATTCTGGTTTTTTTCCAGTTTTACGCAGTTGACAGTGAGTTGAGCCCCCTTTTGAAAATTTTAATTGTAATTTTCCATTCAAGTCCCTAATTTTGGTGAGTAAAATGGAAGAGAAAACAAGAATTCTTTAACTGGTTTTAACGAAGAGGGAATGTGTCTTGACGTGTATGTGTACATGAGACGTAACTATAATTTGTTTGCTTTTTAAAAATTCATGGGAAGACTTATTTAATGTCATACGTAGTTTAAGAATGGGATCAAAATTCATAGCGAAATACACTCCAGAATCTAACCTCATATCGATGAGTGTGTGTGACTGTCAAACGTGATTTGATGACAACATGATCCGGAGTGAAATCCGCTCCGTAATGATCGAAAACTGAAAATAGGTACACAGGGAGAAAAGTGTAATGCATATAAAAAACGGAGATTCTTTGCTTGGTATAAATTGATATATGTGTAAGAAGTCTAAATAATTACGTCTTGTTTATGGGACTTTCATCGTTTGGGTTAAGACAACGCGACAACTCCAAAACAATTCCGAATTTATGAAATTTTTGATTACCTGGCGCGAGATTGATCCATAGGCGCCTCTTGCGGAGGGATTTGAAGGAACGAGAAAGGACCACAATTTGTTTTAAAAATTTAGAGTCTTATGCATGGTATTTGAAGATTCTATGCCCGTTTATTTACAAAAAAAAATATAGAGGATTCAAGAAAAATTCACAAATTCTAGAGTTTTCAGTTAGCAGAAGCAGAAACAGTTCTCCTTCCAGTCTTATATTCTTATGACTGCATTTGATAAACCTTAAGGTTTATAATTATGTCAACATAATTATAGTTTCAATGTTTTAGAAACATTGAAACTATAACTGCTCAGTTATGAATCTGAGTAGTATACAGCAGCTGTTAGTTATAAAACTGCCGTGATTTGTCTTCTCTGCGCGAGAAAAATTCCGTAAAAACTTTAAGGAATGATGTCGATCTGCTGTCCTTTAAATAAATAAAATAGGAGTCGAGATTTTCAAACACACCCTAAAAAATCACGTGGAAGTTGCGTACTTACACCGTCGACCATGTTCATCCTGCACGAAATTGAAGGCGAACTTCAGATGGACAGTATCTACCTATGGGTTCAAATGTCTTTCGTCGGTTCAATCACACCTTCTGAAGCGATGAACTTATGTGATTTTGAATACGAAGATAACTATTCGCGCACTCCTGTACGGTTGTTGCCTATACGGCCAAATTGAAGGCGAGTCTCAGGTAGATATCTGCTAATAGACTAAGCTAGGTTCTATAGCTTTGTTGGACGTAAAAAATGTAAGATTCTTCAAAGACAAGATTTCTTCCAAGCCACCTTCCACCTTCCAGCCAAAGTATCACGAGCGCCGTGCGACGTTTAAAAATTTTCGCCGCTATTTTATTTATTTTTAAAATCATAATAGATACACAATTTGCCACAACTACTGAATATATCTAAGGTATCTATTGGCTATGCTTAAAGTAAATTACATGCTATAAACTAAAAATAAACGTATGATAGACTAAACCAAGAAATGATTTTATTCTCTTTTTTTTGGTTTTATAAGGTGAAATTGTTGGTTGAATCTGTTTGAACAATTCACTGAATTTTATCGGCAGCACAAAGAAAATTTAGTGAAATTTTCGGACAGCTTCGTCGAACAATTTCTCTGTTCAAAAATAAAATGGCGACGGAAATTTAGAAACGTCGCATGGCACTTGACTTGTGATACTTTGGCCGAAAGGTGATGAAATGTCGATGACGCAGGCCAGGGTCAAATTGAGTGCCTCGTGAAATACCTGGAAAAATATGAAAAATTTGAAGAAGAGTAAACTTTCTGTATTTTCGTTCTCGGAACATGAAGGAAATGTTCATTTTGAAATTTCTTGTCAAATTTTCTATTAAATTAGGAGGGAAATGTCTGGAAACCCGAATCCTTCAAAAACATATTCAACCATCAATTTCTCTGTAAAAAAATAAAGTGGCGGTGAAAATTTTCAAACGTCGCATGGCGCTTGTGATACTTTAGACGGAAGGTGACGAAATCTTGATAACGCAGGCCAGGGTCAAAATTCGTGAAATACCTGGAAAAATATGAAAAATTTGAAAAAGATCAAACTTTCTGCAGTATTTTCGTTCTCGGAACATGAAGACATTTTTCATTTTGGAATCCTTGTCAAACTGTCTATTAAAATAGGAGGCAAGAGTCTGGAAGCCTGATTCCTTCAAAAACAGATTCAACCAAAAATTTCTCTGTGAAAAAATAAAGAGGCGGCAGAAATTCTGGTTACATGGCGCTTGTGATATTTTGGCCGGAAGGCGACAATTTCAAGATTCTGTCCGTGAAATGTGGGAGGCCGCCCTCTGTGCGGAGCCGCGGCGGCTGATCCGGTGAATCAGAACGGTGATCCTAGCGGCCTGGCGGCCCAGCATCCTCATTCCGCGGTGCCGCGGCTGGAGCTGCCCATGGGGTGATCGTGTGGGGAGACCCCGCCTTTCACGGGAGCCAATGGGCGGCCACCTCCCAGGGGCCTCGCCTGCTCGCGCTCGCCCGGTCCCAGTCCTCCTCAGTCGTCCAAGTCCGCTGCCCCGGCACCCCAGCCCCCCGACCTCGCGCCATCCCCGATCCCAACCTTGAAACCCCGAAACCGAAACCGCGCGAAAAATCGTGACGGAGTCGCCGTTTTTTGCCCGCCACCCCACGTGACATTTTTTCGTAGTTTTTCGTTTGGACCCTTTTTTGTTGGCGTCACGTGACTGTGTTGTTTTTCCGGGTCGGTACTTTTCGAGGGTTCGATCACTTGAACATCAGTTGTTTGTGCGGTGTCAACTTGACAGTTCGTGCGTTGAGTGCTTGTTGTCGTTGGTGCTCGCGATTCCGAGGATTTTCGTTCATTTCGCCCGCCGGATTACGATGCCAAGGATACCGCCTGCGATGCTCTAGGATGCTGTTCAAGGGTAACAGCAGTAAATTGGAGCACCTAATCGAGAAAATTCAAGCCAACAAGGAGAACCACGAGTTGACCCATCAGCTAGACCTCAAAGGTAGGCCTCGATACGTTGATTTAACAAGGTGGAGGGATGGTGCTGGGTCCACACTATTTCGCGGGGAAAACAAAGCCAAGAAGCTCCAAAATTTTAATTAACAGGGTGTCTAGCATCAGGAAAAACCGGAAAATATCAGGAATTTTGGCCGATCAGGAAAATATCAGGAAAATCGGAAAAATCGGACGTTTTGTCAGGAATTTTTCTTACGCGAATCTCCTCAGCGGAGAAATTCTTACTGCTTATTGCCTACCGCGCCAAGAATTGAGAAAAATCAGGATTTTTCAAAATTAAAAAACACTAGACACCCTGATTAGAGTCAAAATAATTTTTTTAACTCTAATGAGTACCAGTACAAAACAAGTCGATTAGATCGAATCGTTTGTCTCGAGGAGGCCAACTCTGGAAGCAAGAATCTAGAAAATTAGAATCAGAATTTAATTCAGCCGAAAATGTTCGATGAATGGAAAAAGTTTTTGGTGCTTGTAAAACAGCTCTCAGAAAAAGCCATGCATCCAAGATTATGAAACTGTCCGATCCTTTGATAGAAGGTTTTGAAACCTGAGGGTTGGGTCGTTTCTTAATTAAATTTATTTTCGTGCGTATATTCTTTCAATTTATAAAATTGAAAAAAAATTGTGGAGGGAGGTGCAGTAAAATTTCTGCGCGACTCATAAATCCACTTTTCCACGATGAAAAAAAATAATTTTTCCGAGTTAAAATATTTTCTTATAAACAAACGATTCCAGCTGACGGTAAATCATAAACATCTTTTGGAAAATGAAATCAGATTTCTCGTTAAAACGGCAATTTTTCTTTTGGTTTGCTTTTGGGGGGGAAAAAAAACAAACAGCATGAGGAATGTGTCATCATCTAATTTATTTGGTAATTTATAACACATTTCACCCACTACAGCTTCTTTGACCGAAGATACATTTTTGCAGATCTAGTTTTCACCTGCAGTCATTTTTAATCATCTTGTGCGACTTGAAAGGAACAAAAAGTAGGAGGAGAAAAAAATAAAATAACTTAACGAAAATAATCGCCTGGTCGTTCAAGTGTTTCTATATGGCGAGGCAAATTTTAAATATACTAAACTGCATGCTTATTTGACGTCATTAAACAATCCGTTTGCTCTGGTCTCATTGCATACTGAGCGAGTGACCTCCAAGACATTGAAATTTTAGTTGATTCAAATGATTTGTGCATGTTTCCTAGAGAGGAAAATAAGGCAAGTTCATCAATTAAAATGGCGACTTATAAGCCAACGCAATGCTGTTTCATTACCGAATTTTCAAGTTCAAAGTAAAAATTTCCTTAAACCTTAATTTAAATTGAACTGTGGTGTGAGTTGATTTTTTATTCGTTGTATCAAGAGTTGAAAATTCCCTTTTCAGTGCGATTTTTCATCTTCTTCTTTTTCTTTTTTCCCGACACATTTTCCCAATGCCTTTACCATATCTCTCCTTTTAATTACATTACGGTCAAAAGAAAGTCTCTTTTTTTAAAAAAAATGTTTAGTACTCTTGAGGTTTTCATATTTCCTTCGGACCTCTTTGGTTATTTTTCTAATCATGGGATCCTTTATCATTTTTTTAATTGGTAAGACTTGTCTGTAGCTTCAGCCAGACTATTTTGGTTAACTTTTTCAGTCATTTTGAAGAAGTCGCAGGGAAAAAAAGAACACCGAATATGCTTCGATCGAACGAAAAAAAGTAGAAACCCCCAATAATAAATGAGTAAACATTTCACCCTTGAGATGCCAGCTTTTTGGTTCTTGTTACCACACGTCTTTCTTCGGCTAGATTTGTTGAAAAACGAGCGGTGAAGTTACTGAATGGTTCGGTCGATTTTGAGCACTCAACTTTTGGTTCAAACGACAACTATTCCATCTTTTTTCTCCTCTTGTCCTCTCTCTCTTTTCAGCTTTGGCTCCTTAAGAGGTCAATTTTGACCCGTGGTTTAAAATGATTTTCCAGAGTTTATTTGAACTAAAAAAAAGGGGGGAAGGGATGATACTTTTTAAAAAACTTGGCAACAATCATAAGAGTAATTGAATGGCACAAAAATTCTTCGATACGATCGTGGGACTGAAATGAACATTTTATTTTTAGACATCATAGTTACGAAACAAGTGTTTTTATTAAAATCCCGCCCATGGTTAAAAATTAGTAGAAGTGTAACCCAGCAATTGCGGAATTATTGGCCTTTTGAGGAAAAGTGTACGAAATGGCACTGTAAAAAAAAGAAAAAAATCCTGTGGATGAGGAAAAATTATAGATTCATTGAAATTCGGGAATTTTTTTTCGTAACTAGCTGGAAATTCTAGAGCTGAATTATTTCAACACTATTTGTGGCGAGGGTTTCAGGAAAGTCACTTTTAAGTATGAAAAATTCACTTTCAGAGAAATTATGCATCCAGTCATAGCTAATTTAAGAGGCTTTTCACTTGAAAAGCCGCATAAATTAGAAATGCCTCCACTTTTCGGTATCTTTCCTTAATAGGTTTCATGAAAACTATACAAAATAAGAGAAAGCGTTAGTTTAAATCGTGGTATTACATTATTTAAAAGGGCAGAAACGTGCTTGAGGGTCAATTCGGATGGGTTCTAACATTTAAATCACGATTATCCATTATTAAATGATGGTACCGCAATATGCTAATATTTGATAGGAAGATAGTTCGCGCAAATGAACAAACGCTCTCTTGTAAGTATTCATGTAAATTGATTCGTTGATCGTGTGAAGAAAAACAAGAAAGACAAGAAGAGGTGGAAAAAGAATCAAGACGAAATTATTATCCTCTATTATAGTAAAGCGTATTTAAGTAATATCATCGATCAAAAATTTTAGTGCGAATCAGTGCAACAAAACAAGCAACCGTGCAATGTTACCCGACAAATAATTATCTAAACACAAATTGCTCTACCTTTACTTGCCTGAATGATGAATTTTTAGAGATGAACGTGTTCGTATAATGATAATAAAAAAAAAATATATGCAAAACAAATGACCATAACATTTGCTTATAAGAAAGCTAAATATTCCAGATTCATTTTAAACTCTCAATAGAATCTATAGAACGGGACATAATAATTACTGTACATAAAATACATTTTTTCTTTACCTTAAAAAATTCAGACGGAACTGCAAAAGTCTTCATAGAAAATTGGACGAATTTCTGTCAAACGGAACTATGTGCATTACAACGCGAGTCCTGTTATGCATGTATTTTTATGGGTCTCAGAGCTCATGTCTTAATGCACATAGCTCCGTTCTCGTAGAAATACGTCCAATTGTTAACATACAGAATGACCCCGGGGAGAGATTTTTTTCTGCAGGCGAATATTAATCAAAGAAAAGCAGAATAATGTTCAGAATTACGATGCAGACGAGGTGTCTCTCAGTGAGAATAAGGCTGTCCGTAATCACTGTTTTAACATGATTTGAAATCACGAACATTTTTAAAAATCAGGAATGGAATAGCACGATAAGGATATTTGCGAGCGTAGACAAAGGTCAACAGGGCGAAGGTAATGGGTACATCTCTGTTATGTTTATGTCACCGCGAAAAAGACGATGACTTGTAAATTTCCTGATTGTGAGGTTCCATTCCTGATTTTAAAGTATATCTGTGATTTTCAACAAAAAAAAAATGCAATATTGAAACAACGACAAATCAGATGACTTTCGTATGTACAGATATATTAATAATTATACTCGTAGAACTTAAAATAGAAGCTCAGAGCTTTTTACAAGACAAGGCTAAAAGAAGCTCCCTTAAAAGAAAGTGACCATACACTTTCTTAGTAAGGGGTACCTCCTCAGGGGTACGTGGCCCCACACCCCTACTCCTAGCACTAGGCGTCACTAGGAATCTTTGCGCCCCGCGCCTATCTGAGGCGCCTGCGCCTTTTCATTTATTCTTCTATTTTTGAACTCCTTGTAACTTTGCGCACACCTCCTTTGCCCAACGGGGTCAACAGGGGTAATAACTGGGGGGGGGGAAGGGTGCTCATCTGGAAGGAATTATCTACCAACAGCCACAATAAACATACAGATCGACCGAGTAAATCTCTATTGAACACACCATCACAAAAAATGAAAATAATATGGATTCACGATATGATTAACATTTTTACCAATTTTGATTAATACTTTTATCTACATGATAATCTGTTAGTTATGAACATTAAAATATGAGGCTATAGTTCACATCCATGAAGGTAGCTCCAATAAGTGCATATTATTCCCGGTAGTTATGTATCATTGGTGAAACTCCCAAAACTGCACGTATCTCAGTTTGTGACAGTGCAGCCCTCCCGTCATACTTCGTTTTTAAGTGGAAAACAATTCTACTTCAATTAGTGGAAACTTCCATGGTTATTATTCTCTGTCCATAGAAAATTTTGTAAAAAGTTCAGGGATTATGTTGATTTGTTCTCCTCAAAAGCAAGTACTTTGGAGCATATATTTCAAAAACACCTCAAACGAGATACGTGGTTTGGAAGTTTCACCGTCAGAATGAAAATCCTCTCCGAGGGAAGGTCGTAACTAAAAGAAACTTTTCGTGTAATCTGTAACAGAGTATTACATAGTTTCTAAATGATTTTTTTTTAAAAAAATCTCTGATTATTTTAGGAACTAAACACAAAATAAATTTTGTTTCTACCTTCAAATTAAGAACGTCAATGGACTTCATTCTAAATGCTTCAATTTTTTGTTATAAAATGTTATCCTTGAAAAAATTCAGAGATTATTTTAACTTGTTTACCAAGAATTAGCTTAACCACAGCAAGCGCTGCCCGCTTTCCTATCATACTTAATTTTTTTCACGGAAAGCAAAGCAAAATTCCGAAGACTTATAATTTTTAGAATACCCTTTGTATAATGTGAGAGAATTTCACAGGAAATGTCAAGACGTTATAATGATCAGTTATTTGTTTAAAAAATTAATAAGCATGAGATAAAATTACACAGCAAATGTACTTAGGCCTATTTTGGTTGATACCGTCCATTTATTCATGGATTTTCACGGCGCTTATGTCATACAGTTCAAAACTCATACTCGGCGGAAAATACAAGAAGCGAGTACCTAAGATCTTCTAGAAATAAAGCAAGTTTGATCCGAGAAATATATAACATTTAGAAAAAAATTTCGGTGTTTTTGCGTAGAACACTTTACCGTGATTTTTCTGATTTATATCAGAAAACACAAATGCGACGCAATGTGCGCGATTTTGCTACTCTTATTTCCAGAACTCAGCGCCATCGCATTGAAAAAATTGAAAAAAAAAAAAATAATAAAAAATACCATTTGACGTAAGCAGGAAACGTTGGCGATGGAATAGTTTTGTCAAAACCCATCGAAAGCATATAAAACATTTTGACACCTTTGAATTCATCTCATTTTTTTGCCGAGCAAAAAGCGAGAACTTTCTGTGGCTCCAGTTGCCTAATCAATATGTATTTCGAGAATCCCACGTAAATCCCAGAGGTCTTTTTGTTTCAAAAATCTAATGGGTGAACCCGGCTTTATCTGGTTCAAACGAGGAGTGACATTTATGACATTTGAATGACTTCAGAAAACGTATGCTAAAAGAGCGAGAGGCTTACAATTCTTTTATGAGTAAGGTTGATTTTATCGCCATTCCCAGAAGCTGTGCACTTCAAAATTTGCAAAAATTATAGTGTTTCTCAAGGTCTTTTAATAAAAAAGTTATGATAGCTTTATGGCTGTCGCTGGTTAAATACGCAACGCGAGTGTGTAGAATGGTCAAGTTCGAGAATTAAGACTCTAAAATTCCATCGTAGCCCTGTATTTAAGCAGAATGATACCACTTAACGTGCCACTGTATGGGAAGGGTATATAATCAGCCTACCTACTCTTTATGAATATACCGAATGGAGAGTTATTTGGATTCATTTTTTTTAATCAATTTTAGACCATTTCTCGACACTTTTTAAGTTTTTCTTCCTTCGCAAATTTTACCCCTTTCCAACAGATTTTGCACGCCTGAGGTTTAAATCTTTATTCGTTTGTAATTTTGTTTTACTTCATTTAAAATCCCGTCGAAACTGTCATTGATTTATTGTGAGGATGAAATTTGCGAAAAATTAAAAAATTAGACCGCAAAATCATTTATTTTTGCAAATTGCAGGAATCGTTCACCCTTATCGAAATTGTCATCCAAACGTCCGCCCGCAACGACATGCGATGAGTTTTGAGTGCAATCGATCAAGGGCAAAATTAGAAGAGAGAGCAACCAAAAAACTAAATTATAGTGAGTAAGAAAAGCAGAATGACCATGTCTTCATGTCGATTGTGGCTTATTTGTAGCTCCGTCATAAAATAATTTTGTATCACAATTTGGAAATATCAATGCACCTACAACATCACTCCCTTTGAGCGTTCGATCATCTTTGGCCCATGCCTGCAATAACACGCGCAATGATCTTTTAGCAAAATCGAGGAAGGACAAAATTGAAAGAGAGAGCAACTACAAGATGAAGTTAAGAGACGGGGAAAAAAGGAAGGAAAAACCGACATATTTTACCATAAAATTTGGAAATTTCAATGCGCCTGCAATATTGATTTTTGCAAATCACACCCTTTGGGTAATTGGTAATCTTTGACCTATGCCTGCAACAACACGCAATGATCTTTCAGTAAAATGGAGGGAGGACAAAACTGAATGAAAGAGCAACTATAAAACGAAATTAAGGGACGGGGAAAAAAGAAGGAAAAACCGACGTATATCATAATAAAGTTCGGAAATTTCAGTGCACCTGCAAGATTGATTTTTGCAAATCGCACCCTTTGGGTATTTAGTCATATTTAACCTACGCCTGCAACATTGCACGCAATGATTTTTTTAGCAAAATGGAGGGAGCACAAAACTGAATGAAAGAGCAACTATAAAACGAAATTAAGAGACGGGAAAAAAAGAAGGGAAAGCCGAGGGAGACCATGTCCTCATGTCCTCACGTCGATCGTGGGTTATTTCTGTCGAGAAGGGGGAAGGGTCGAGGGTTAAGTCGAGAATTGGCTGCGCGAATCAAGTCGCGGAGGGTGCTCCTGCGCAGGTCGCGGAACTGTTGGCATCGCTCCATTGTTTATATTTTGATGGTGCCGCAGGAGGTAGTGAAAAAATTACGCCACCTGTGAATCGGCTCAACATAACCATCCATGTGCACTCCGATGTTGTCGAGTTCATCAATCAAATTAAGTTAATTTAACCTGGCACAAGTGTCGCCCCTGAGAATTCAAGGGTAGGCAATCCGGCTTACGAAAAGTCGCGTTGGAATTCGAGTTTCACATGCTCCTTCAAAGTGATGATTAGGCAACCAGGGAATGGGTCGGCGCAGCTAGAGGGCAAACCCTGTAAATTAGCAATATTCTTAAAATACTCTCGAAATTACCAAAAAATGTTCTTATACGCACTCTCTGATACAATCTTGAAAATGCATCTACGTGAATTTTTACCTACCTAACAATTTAAAAATGTCAACATTCCAATCATTTTCCTGTAATAACAGGACCGACTCTAAACAAAACGGTCATGGCATCGTTTTTCTTTTTTTTAAAATCACTATTTAATATTTCTCCTTTCGATAGCAAAAAGTATAATCGGAAAAATAAAAATTCATTTTAAAAATTACATTTTTAAAAATTACTTTTTTTAAAATTTTCATGGCAATATTGCCAATTTTGTACTACAAAAATATCTAAGAAACATGCTCTTATACGCACTCTGTGATACTAAATGCCCCTACGTGAATTTTTACCCTCATAACACTTCAAATTAAGTAAACAATATTTCAATCATTTTCCTGTAATAGTATTGGATTGATTCTAAACAAACACGCAAAGATCATCGCATCGTTTTTCTTTTTTTGAGTTATCATTTAATACATTTAATTTTCTTTAATTCATTCAACAAACACACTGGAAAAAAACACATTGGATCTAGAGTCCAGACTCTTGAAAACATTGACAAGAAAAAATACTCTTGATTCTATCGGATTTTTGCTTGAATCAAAACGAAATCAGCTTAAATTAAGAGGCTTCATCCTTAATTTAAGCTAGATTCTGATTGGGTCAAGAGTACTTTTTCTTGTCGATGTTTTTAAGAGTCTGGACTCCAGATCCAATGTATTTTTTTTTCCAGTGTTCGCAAAATGCGTTACCATAACCATTTAATCGTCGTTTTTTCGATCACAAAAAGCCAAACAGAAATAAAACACGCAAAGGATCCACGTCCATTGTCATTCAATCATTATTATTCCAATAATATATTCAATTCCAAACTTGACAATCGCGCCCCTTCGACAGCGAGCACCTCATGTAGGGGCCGTCCCTCCGCCCCTCTCCACAGCGCCTCTGTCTCAATTAAAAAAACAAGTAAACACTCCAATAGTGGCAATACTCCCGTATCGCCCAGCGAGGCCCACAGGAGCCTTTACAAATGTTTTAAACGGAGCAATGCTCAAAAGGCGGTCCCGTTTGATATACTATACCCACCTGAAATTTCGATTCGAGGCACTCTCTCTCTGTGGGCTATCCCCTTTCTTTTCCGCCTTGGCACCTCAGAGTTCTCATCAGCATGACCAGCCCCGCGCTCCGTGAGTCTATGGGAATTTCGTGAGCGCGTACGGGCTGGATCACTTGCTGCGCGAGGCTTTGTGATCGTCTGTCAAGTATTTTTGACTGGATTAATTAGGGGAACTTATTACTGAACAACCGTTCGAGTATTCATGAAATCCTGGGGTGATCGTTTCAGATATCTTTTTTTACTGTCTCATGAGAATGCTCTGTACGGAGGTATAAACTATGGTACACCGTTAAAAATGTCTGTTTCTGGATGGTTCGAGTTACTTTTTTACTGGGCAACTAGCGTAGGTGTATCCAGGAGGTAGGGTGTACGCCTTCTTTCGTCTGCACGTAAAGAGGGAAGAAGAAAAATGGAAGACTTTAAGAAAGATGGAAGGATCCGAGGAAAGAAGCTAATTTTAGATATTTATTCATGATGAAATTGACTCTAATTTCATATTACATCTTTAAAATTTCGAAAATTCTCCAGGGAAAGTATTCGGGGCCCGGTTCTGCATAGGGTGGCGAAATTTCATGAAAAATAAAATTTTGAAATTTCACGTGAAATATTTCATGAAATTTCAGAAAGTTATGAAAGATTGAAAAAAACCGGCTCTTTTTCATGTTTCGTAAAATGTAAAAATTGTGACTTTATTATATTTTTGTGTGTTTGAGTGCGGGTTGCATACGTGGGCCCCTAGCTGAGAAATATGAAATATTTTACAGCCTCGTGAAATTCCATAAAATATTTCACTGAAATTTCCAATTTTTCATATCTTTCTTACGTTTCATGCCACTCTGCTTCTGCCCCCTATTCAAAGTGTCTGGATCCGCGTGTGTCAACTGAGAGGACTTGGTCGATCGAACAAATTTTTTGTTGAATTATCTCACCGAAAATTTAGGTTACTCTGAGACATCTGAGGATGAAAAAAGGTGTTCTACTGAGTGATTGTGCTTTTGTTTCTCATAAGTTGTAATTGCGGAGCACACAAAATGTATTTGAATGCGTAATTTAACTGACAAACATATTTGTTTCCAGCAGAACGCACATCTAAAGGCTAATTTTTTGTCTCAGAGACAAATGAGGAAACGTTGAGGTTGTCCTGAAATGATGACGCGGAAGTGCGTAAAAGTTGTGCTTTCACAGTGTATACCTGTCTAAAAGTCCATTAAGTTACTTGTCAGCCCTTGAAAGCAGGGCGAGGGGTTAGCGTGATTTGTCATTGACCCTTCCGAAACGTACAATGTGACGTTACCTCCGCAAGCACCTATTGGCTCGTAGACAATGCCATGTATAGAAAAAACCACATTGCGTGTTCAGTTTTAAAGAGGAAAAAAGCACTCAATGAAAAATTTCTAAAATTAACTCTTAGGTGTCAGTGCTCTGTAAGTGCTCGAAGAGTGAGTTCGAGTGGTAGTTTTTTGTCGTAGTATTGCTGATTTTCCGGGTTGTGGCGGAAACCGACAAAATGGACTACATTACGCACAAAGGAATATTATAATAACCTCTTTTTAGTAATAACGAATGTGCCATTAATTGCCGTATGCAATTAGGTGATTTCATATATGAGCTACAGCAATCATTTCATTTTTAAATCATGCAGTTCGATCGATCTATCGCTCATCACTTTCCGGACTAAACGTTCAACGAAAAGGAGTCGTGGTTTTTGGAGAATGAGTGACCTATTTTGATTAGTAAGATTAAGATGTTTTTAGATAACGACGTTTTTAAAAATATCGTATGATTTATATTATGGTGTTATGGTGGATAAATATTATACAAAATGTCCTTTGTAAATGGGTATTATCTTATCCATTCGTGCCTGCATTTGATACCACTATTCATTCATGAAAGTCACCGCTTTTGCCTATCCACTAAACTGAAGGAAAATCCTCTCTTGCTCCAGGGAATGATAACATACGATATCTTCGGTTGTGCATACTGTTATAATTTTTAAATCCCTAAAACCGGCAAATCACTAATACTTGCGTCGTAACTAGCTACTGATATGGTGCTCTACTGAAAAAAATTAAAATAATGCAGGAAGAACAAATTTTGAATTATAAATAACTGCTTTGCTATCCTGGAATACAATAACCATCATTTACAATCACTTCGTAGAAAATTTTTTGTAAAAACCCAAATATGATACCATGCTAAGGAAGAACGCCGTATAAACCATCCGACGCTACCAAATTTCCTCTGTTAAAATGCGAATTTTCAGGGGAATCTGTGAATATTTTTCTTCGAATTTTTCAGAGCATTCTTCGGGATTAGATATCAATTATTTGAAAATTTCAAGAGAGATTATTATGGCTGACCTGAAAAATAAACATTTAGCTGGATGAAATTTGGCATCTCTCGAATGTACAAACGGCGTTTTTACTCAGCACGGCAGTATGCTGATATATTATATCAATAACTCAATGTTGAGTTTTTTGTTAATTAAGTGCCCTTCTTCT
Source organism: Bemisia tabaci (assembly GCF_001854935.1). NCBI lineage: Eukaryota > Metazoa > Arthropoda > Insecta > Hemiptera > Aleyrodidae > Bemisia > Bemisia tabaci. The sequence continues at coordinate 2,380,461 of NW_017547167.1, forward strand.
ATGGACGGTCAATGGTCACATGTTTAATATGATATTGGCATATCCGGTCATTCTCGCTAAAATATAATTGCTAGTTAAATACTTTCGATGCATTGACCAAACCGGAATGGACCGAAGACTCCCCCACTTTAAACTTGGATATAGAACGCCAGAAAGCGCAGCTAAGTAGTTCTTCCTCGGTGCAGTTCACGGAGTAAATAAGGGAAGAGAGTAATATCAGATCCGTCACTAATGCATCTCCTCCATGCGCCACCCGTATTAGATGGACTCGACTTCTGGAACTGGATAATTACATCTTGGAGCATGCAACTTTTAATTCTACGAGGGATCTTAATCCCTGGATGACCAGCAGGGCGTCGCGTCGTCGCGCGGGTGGCTTCCTGCTCCCGCCGTAGGGTCCACCATTGCCAAATTTGGTAGATAATTAGTGCGTCTCCGTAGTGGCACGTCCTTTTGTCCGTCCCAGTTAGGGGACCTCGGTCTCGGTGACATTTTTTTTTTTGTTCTTTGTTTTTTGTTTATTTTTTGTTTATTTTTTTATTTTTTTTCTTTTTAACAACCTCTTTCTTTTGAAGTTTGTCAAGGAACTGAAACTAGTTTTCGAGGGAAATTGCGTGTTCATTCTTAAAAAATAAGTGGAGAGTAGGAAAATACTTTTTTTTTTTTTTTTTTTTTTTTTTTGCTAAAAAGGCTTAAAAATTACTTATGATCAACTTCAGCCTCGAGCACAACGTATTGAAAATTGAAATTGCCAAAGAAAAACGCCGAATGAGCGTTCGAATGCTACCAAATTTCCTCTGAGAAAATATCCGTTTTTGAAGAAAGTTATGAAAAAATTTTCTTGAAATTTTCAGACTTTTCCGATCAAATTTCGAACAAAATCCTCTAAAAAATTTCAAGGATGAGAAATATTCACGAATTTTCCTGAAAATTCGTTGTTTTTCGAAGGAAATTTCGCAACGCCTGGTGGCGCATACGGCGATCTTCCTCAGCACGGCAGCATATATCCTTAACCCTCGGGATCATGACCATCCGGCAACGAGAGCACGGCGGCAGTCACAATTAGGCAAAAGGCGTCTAGATTAATACATTTCCTGGATTCAGCGGTCAGTGGACATCGGACACCAGACCATGGTCCAGGGGTGAGGACCTATCACTCGGCGCGATATGCACGGGAAACGAATGATTTACATAAACGGGCCGCAGGAAACATCTCATTAGCCGGCGCTGCACCAACGAGCCGAGGTCCTTTATGGCCGCTAATTGAGGCTTATGACCGGCCGGCTAATCTGCTAATCACTGTCGCATTGACACCCCCTACTCGCGACCCGTCTCGCAAGATGGAATAAACGACGCGGCGTTTCGTCTGGACAAGGGGGGCCTTTGAAGATTAGCGCTAGGTGGATGTGCTGGAGTCGTGCAAATTCACCGGTTGAAACTCATTTTGTTCAACAGAACTTCGAAACGAGAAATATTTGTGGCTTATTACGTGAAATTGGAGTCATAATTAGTTTTTAACCTGTTATAAGCCAAAAAGGGTGGTTCAGCAGAGTCAGCATTTTTATTTTTCTCGTTTTATCCTTGATATCTTGACATGCGTGGATGTGCTGGAGTGGTGGAAATTCGCCAGTCGAAACAAGTTTTATGTTATTTTGTTCATCAGAGGTTCAGAATTTTGAAATGAGAAACTTTGGTGGGCTTTTAAGTAAAATGTCAGTCAAAACCGGCTTTCAACCGAGAGGGATAGTTCAGCAAGATATAAATTTTTATATTTTCTCGCATTTTTCTTGATTTAGAATAAAAGACGTGGTGTTTAATCTGGACAAGGGGAACCTTTGAAGCTCAGCTCCAGATGGATGTGCTGGAGTCGTGAAAATTCACCAGTCAAAACTGGTTCTGACTCATTTTGTTCGTAAGAACTTTGGAATCAGAAACTTTTGTGGGTTTTAACGTAAAATTTTAGTCGCAACTCCAGCTTTTAACCTGTTATTAACCATAAGGGATAATTCAGCAGAATCTGCATTTTTATTTTTTCTCGTATTTTTCTTGATCTGGAACAAAAGACATAGTGTTTAATCTAGACGAGAGGAACCTTTGAAGATTAGTGCTATAGGTGGGTGTGCTGCAGTCGTGCAAATTCACCAGTCGAAACTAGTTCTAACTCATTTTGTCCGTAAGAACTTTGAGATGGAAACTTTTGGGGGTTTTTACGTAAAATTTCAGTCAAAATTAGTTTCTAACCCGTTATTGACCGAAAAAAGTGGTTCAGCGCAGTATCAGCATTTGTACTTATTCTCGCATTTTTCTTGATTACTTGACATTAGTATTTTTTTGGTTATTTCAACTTTGTGCTTGAAATTGCCTCCTGGTTGTTTGCTTGTTTAAAAAAATTCATTTAGCAAACAAGCAGATGTTAGAACTACGTAACCCAAAGCTCAGCAGCCAAAAAAAGTCAATTATAATGTTGCAATCAACGAGAGAAGCCACCTTTGCCAGCATACCAATTTGTCATTTCCCTCACAAAAAAACGTAACCACACTACAATATTGCCAAATTTCTTCTCTCAAATTGTGTTTATACGAGAATAATTTTGCGCATTTCTAATTGAAAAACTCGCTAATTTTTCTCCTGATCTCACGCAAAAATCAAACTTTTAGACGAAAATTTCATAGGTATACTTTGTTAAAAAATTGAAATGTTTGAGCCAATTTTGAAACCCTGGAATGGAGTTTCGTTTCTTCGCCCGGAAAACGATGAATGGGTCAGTTGCACTGGTCACAACCTCGTGATTTGATGTTTGATTCTTGTGGATCAGATAAAAATAATAAGATCTGTCATAAGAGCAACTTTTTACGTTCTGTATTAACCAAGATATCGCGCTTTGAAAAATTCGTTCAGTGACGTCATCCGCCGCGGTTGGGACACCCTTGGCTCCTTCCACCTTGCTTTCATCCGAGTTTCACGTAGAGTAACCAGTTCAAATGTGTATTTCTCTGACAGATGAAAAGAAGGTGGAAGAAATCAAGGGTGTCACTACCGTGGTGGATGACGTCATAAACCCGATTTTCAAAAGCATAATATCTCGGTTAATATTAAACGCAGAAAGTTGCTGTTTGAACAGATCTTATTATTTTCAGCTAATCTACAAGAATCAAATGAACGTATTTCTGTCAAACGGAACTAAGCGCATCTTCAAAAACATCAACATCGGGGGAGGAAGGTAGAGGGGGGCTTGGATTGGCGGCGGGACCGGGCGTCGGGCTCATTCCGTCCTATACTCGCAATGCTTTTCCATGGCGCTTAGTTCCGTTTGACAGAACGCGCTGTCCGGCATTCTAAATTCCCTAAAAGGAACTCAAGTTGGCGCTTAGTTCCGTTTGGCAGAAATACGTCCAAATATCGAAACACAATTCTTTGATCATCGCAAATGACCCATGGAGCTTTTCTTTGTGCCTCTACTTCCACCTTTTCGGCTCACGAGAAAAACGCGGCAAGAGACAACCGGACGCTGCCCACACGTATCATAAAGAGCACAAACCAAGACAGAGTCAAGTGGGATCATTTTGAACCGTTACTTTATAAAATGTGAGTACGTCAACTACCGACGTAGCCGCGGTATGATCGCGAGTGTAATTGCTCGCATGAACTTGGCTCACAATAAGTATCCATACGCGTCAGAGCGCGGAAGAATTCATCAAAAGCCCCCCCCCCCCCCCGNCCCCCCCTCGGGAGGAGAACTCGCACTCGCACAGGAGAAATAATTAAAAAGAAAACTGCAGGGAAAAGAAAGAAAAAAAAAATAGTTGGGAGTGATGCAAGGCTCTGGAGCGGCGCTTCTTTTCCGAAACCTGTTTGCCTTTGTGCGGAGTGCCCTTGCGTGGCCGCTCGGGGACATGAGTGAATTCGATTCTTTTTCTTTTTCTCTTTTTTGCGCGCGGGATGCGGTAAGCAGTGGGAATTCGCTATTCCGCGCGCCGCGCTGTTACATACTAGAAATAGTTTCTCAGGACGGTCCGTCCCGGCTACCGCGAGGAATGATGAGAGATGGACAGGATGATGGGTCGGGGGCCCGCGGCTCGAGGGCGCGTTCGGGGGGCCCCTGGGGGAGGGGGTCCCGGGGCCCCGGGTGTTAGGGAGACCGCGGGGAGGAAGGGGTACTTCCACTTCCTCCGCCGCTTTTCTTGAGCGTTGCCGATTTTCTCGGAGGACGGGCCGCGGGAAACTCTCTCCGCCGCGGGAAAGCTTATTTCGCGACGGAAATGGATAATTTGAGAACGTTCACGGGAGAAGTTGGAGTTGGTGGTGGTGAATTTTTCGGGAGAGTGGGTTTTAGTGAGGAAATTGATGTTTGAATTCTGTGTAGTGAAAATGATCGCACCAAGAGATAGGTGAGAGTAGAACTAGGGGATCGGGAGACCTAGATTTCCATTATTCCTTTTGATTTATTTTTTTTCTTACCCCATTTTCCAGGCTTATGGGCTCCTCTTGATAGCATCCAAGTAGGAGAAGTAAATTTTAAATTTACTGCATAGTGTATCTACGAAAAAACTGAGTGAAACCCCGCTTCAATACATTTTCCAGAAAAATTGATTTTGAAACGCTTAAATTTTCAAAATTATCTTGGCTATATGGCGCGACGCCCGAGCCCTTCTTAAGAGCTCTAAGATTTTCCTCCGACTTCTCTTGAAGATGGACCATTTCGTGCCCTCCCCCCCTCAAAAAAAATGGAACATAAATAAGAGCAGTTCCGCTCATGGAGAGAGAAAGATTAATTCGAAAAAAATAAAAAAAAATACATTCTAAAAGATCCAGTCTCAAGTTGCGAGTGCCAAGTAATCGAGTACTCGCCTATTTCAGTTCATCGAATTGATGAACTCCACGTTCAGTGATGTGCATTAGGGTGGCCCAAATTTGGCAATGTCAGAATTTTTTTGGTCTTACCCCCTAGAACTGTTCCATTTGATCAAAAAACACTCTCTGCCAAGTTTCAGCCAAATCGGATAATATTAACCCGTGCCGACAGAGCCATCTTTTTTATATGGGATTTTACATTGAAAAACACATTTTTCCAGAAAAATCCATTTTTCGAAAAATGTGTAATTTCTAGAAAAAATCTGAAGTCATATTCGGCTTCAGCAGGAAAAATTGAGTGGGAAAACATGTATTAGACACTTCAAAAAAATTTTTTACCCCTCGTTAAAGCGGCGAAACAACTAAAATATCTAGAAAACGCTAAAAAAGGGTAAAATGACTGTGAAAAATCCCAAATAATTACGTACGTCTGCATCCGAAAACGAAGCTCAACATATGGTAGGTGTTTCCTATGTACTTTTTTACGCTGAGTCGGAAAATGCTATTCATTTTCCTCCATCCTATCAGGATTTTCCGGAAAATCGATTTTCTTGTATGAAAAGAGGGTTTTCCGGGGAAAACTCAATTTTCAGGTAATAAACCTCAACATGTGGCGGATGTTTTTTATGTGTTGTTTAACGGTGAATACGAAAATCATAACCGTTTCCCTCTATTACACTACGAGTTTCTGAGGAACTAAATTTTTCCCGTTAAAACAGGTAACTTTCCAGGGAAAACTCGGTACCCCGGAAAACCCTGTTTCTACGAGAAAATCGATTTTCCGGAAAATTTCGATGTAATGGAGCAACTTTGACATAATTTTCGGACTCAGCGTTGAAAAACATGTAAAAAACATCCGCCACATGTTGAGGTTTATTACCTGAAAATTGAGTTTACCCTGGAAAACCCTCTTTTCATACGAGAAAATCGATTTTCCGGAAAATCCTGATGTAACTCAGAAACTTTGTCATCATTATCGGACTCGGCGTTGAAAAACACATAGAAAAACATCCGTCACATGTTGAGGTTCAACCCTCTTTTCATACAAGAAAATCGATTTTCCGGAAAATCCTGATAGGATGGAGGAAAATGAATAGCATTTTCCGACTCAGCGTAAAAAAGTACATAGGAAACACCTACCATATGTTGAGCTTCGTTTTCGGATGCAGACGTACGTAATTATTTGGGATTTTTCACAGTCATTTTACCCTTTTTTAGCGTTTTCTAGATATTTTAGTTGTTTCGCCGCTTTAACGAGGGGTAAAAAATTTTTTTGAAGTGTCTAATACATGTTTTCCCACTTAATTTTTCCTGCTGAAGCCGAATATGACCTCAGATTTTTTCTAGAAATTACACATTTTTCGAAAAATGGATTTTTCTGGAAAAATGTGTTTTTCAATGTAAAATCCCATATAAAAAAGATGGCTCTGTCGGCACGGGTTAATATTATCCGATTTGGCTGAAACTTGGCAGAGAGTGTTTTTTGATCAAATGGAACAGTTCTAGGGGGTAAGACCAAAAAACTTCGCAAAATAAATTTTACTGTGTATAATTGGGCCACCCTAATGTGCATAAGAAGGGTGTAAAGTTGAATTTTGTCCTGAAAATGAATTCTAAGATCGTACAACGGCAGAACATTGCTACAAGTTTTTTATCTCTGATTTTTTCCCATAAAATCTTCAAACCGCCTAATTTAAAACATAACTCATTTACTACTTTATCAGAATGTGTACACTTAATTTCGGGGTATCTCATAAGTAGCTATCAAAAGAGTGTAACAACGCTGAAACGCCTTCAATTTCTCGCATATGGAAACAGGCAACACTTGAGCAAGTTTAGTTGTTTCCGCGTATTACGAAGGGGTGCGTCCGTGGAAGTTGAGAGCGAGAACCCTCCCAACTGACAATGAAACTTCATTTAAAACGGAACTTTTTCGTTACACATGGCAACAGAGGTCACCTTTGCGCCCATTACCTCCTACATCAAATAGACCGGCCAGCGTCATCTTCTTACTTGTCAATGCTGAGGACGTAACATCGTGATTTGTCCTTTCTTGTATTATTTTTTTTTTCGCAGAAATCTTTGAATCGTCTGTAAGGCAATCTCTGCAAGCGTCTTGGAACATTTAAAATATTAATTCAGGTAAAAGTTTGCAGAACATGAAATTGTGATCCGCGGGAAAAGATATTTTGTCATCAAAAACCCAAAATTGAGTTATTGATACCAGATCATAGAGAACTGTCTTTCCCGAAATATTTGGCTAGAAACGCTAAGACAAATATTGTATGAAATAAAACCTGAGTTTTTGCGGTTTCAAGTTTGCATTTCAAAAATCATTGTTTCCAAATTGGAAAAATTCAGAGAAATTAAACTAGAATATTGTTGGGGAAAAAACCTCGCATAGCTATCGATTTTTGTATCGAATGCGATGTTTTTTTCCAAATAGAATTCTGCTTCCATTTTCGAACATTTTGCCAAATTTTGTATTTAGTAAGATTCTTTAGGCCCATGCGCAGGGGCGATCGTCCTTAATTTGGCTAAAAATTCAAAATCTGCCGAGATTTTCGACCAAATCGATACGATATACATCATGCCACTTCGACCACGTCAGAAAACTTGATGAATCACCTCAATGAACGGCCCCTTATGTAATAGAAATACACTCCACAGGATTTATAGAGGCGGCAGAAGCAATCATCATTTTTGCAGAAGGTGAAGTCTGAAACAAGGTTCGAATCGGCACTGCGGGAGGAAGGAGGAAATGAAGAGAGTGGCGAATGATGATTTTAAGGGAGCGGAGCCCCACCAGTCCACCCCCACCGCCCCCCCCCCCAAGACCACCCCTTCTCCCACCGGACCCCGATCCCGAACGGGGGAGCCGCGGTGGGGGCGGAGGGGGTTGAAAAAAAGGGAATGAGGTGCATAATAGGAGAGGAGCCGCGGGTCCCCTGCGAATTCCGCGTGTTGTCTGTTGATTCAAGTTTTTGTAATTTTCATAGTTTAGGAATCCTGGGAGAGTCCACTGCCGGCGCGGTTCAATTTAGGCGCACATCCATGCGCTTTATTCTCACAAGACCGGGTTGCCCCCCCCCCCCCCCCCCCCCCCCCCCNCGCCGCTGTCTTCGGTTGTTAATTTGCTCCACACTCTAGATTTCCCTCCGTGCCCCAGATAAGGAAGGGAGCCCGGCTAAGAAATTTAAACTTTGCTTATCCGAGCTTTATCCCTAACTTTTTCCCCCGATCCCGCCGGGTTACTTTGTTTTCTTTTCTCCTCCTATCCCGACGGTCGTAATTTTGTCTGGTTTACGTGTAAAATAGAATGGTTGAAGGTAGGGATATCCGCAAAAGTCAGAGGAAAGAGCAAAGTAATCGAAAAATAGGGGGAAAATAGTCTTTACGGCGATGGTTAATTTTTTTGAGTCGTGCCGCATAGTTTTAGCTAGTCTCTTGGCCGAATAAAAATATCGGAAGATCATGTTTTCCTGCTCAGTATGATCTCAAAAGTCAGAGTCTCAAAATTGGTATGAGGAAAATCTGGGAAAGTTAGAAAACTCCGATTTCAAATTTTTCTAGGCCGATCAGGTATCAAGATGTTTAACTTTATCAAACAAAAAATGTAGTCATGGCTGAAAAATGTTAAAGTAGATTGGTCAAAATTTAGTAAATTCTTACATCATGGTTACGGCTCTTTTAGACGTAGAACAATTTTTTCGTAGACGAATTATAATATTGTTTCACTATTAAAACTTATTTTTTAAACAGCAATGTGCAAACTGCTCTAGCTCTAGGTTCACTCGACGGCATTTATAAACATTTAACGCACTTACATTTTTCTTCAAAACACTCTTCTATGCGATGTTACCACAACTAAATATTAAGTGTCACGAACTCTAGATTATAAATTTCAACGTGCTATCCTAGTTTCCTACGCCTTATATATATACACAGAAGAAATGGATTGATGACTGAACAATTAAATTGTTAAAAAATATGTCCGAGATGTTTCAAATGAGTACATCTTACAATAATGGAAAGCTAATTTAACCACGGGGGTGGTTAAATTGACATTTTTATATTGTAAAATCTACATTGAAACATGTCTGAGAATTTTTTCACCTACAAATTGTTAAATCAGCAATTCTATTTTCTTCCGCATGTGGCTACACTGGAAAAAAACACATTGTATCTAAAGTCCAGACTCTTGAAAACATTGACAAGAAAAAATACTCTTGATTCAATGGATTTTTGCTTGAATCAAAACGAAATCCGCCTACATTAAGAGGCTTGGTTCTTGATTTACGCTAGATTCTGATTGAATCAAGAGTACTTTTTCTTGCTGATGTTTTTAAGAGTCTGGACTTTAGATCCAATATGTTTTTTTTTCCAGTGTTGGTAATAAATCTCAACTTAATTTCTCAGTATCCCACGCCTTAATCCTCCCGAAATTCCGCGATTTACGGCGGCTCGCGGCAGCGTAGGCCGCGGGCGAAAGCCGCCTCGAAATCGGAAGCCGCGGAGAAAGAAGCGAAAAGGAAGCGGATAAAGAAAACGGCTCGCGAGGAGGAAGGAAATAGTATGGAAAAGATCCGATCCGTCTCAATTTGATCCGTGTCATTGGGAGCTCTAACAAGCTCATTAGATGCACAGTAGTAAATGTCCGCTGCGGCCCCGCTAGAGGTGAGAACGCCGCCGCCCTCGGCCAAAACCACCCAACTCCCAAGGGTTTAACAGGGGAGATACGCGGTTTCTGCTCGCGGCGCGGGGGAATTCCCCGCGGGCGCCACCACTAAACCCCCCCCCCCCCCCCCCCNGACGAGTGAGCCCCGGTTTTTCCACGACCGCGAAATTGCATCGTGCATCCTCGTAACGCAAGCCTTTAGTGTTTTTCCGCGGGGGAAATGAAGTGCACATGGAAGGCGCCACCGACGCACAGTGGATCGAGTCAATCAGAGAGGTCGGACATGAAATGTATGACTAAAACTGCAAATTTTTATGTTTATTTCGTCGCACGTTTTAAAGCTCAAGGGGTACCCTCAGAAGAAAATTGTACGAGAAAACCAATAAAATCACTTTCAGAACCTCAAAGTTTTGTATAAACGGAGTTATAAGCGTTCAAAGTTTCCAGATTTTTTCCGACCTCTCCTATTGACTCGGTCTACCGTGCGACTGTTTGTTCTTGAGTCCTGTGGCGATTTTGAGTTGAGACCGGCGGTGAATTTTTTAATTTGGCACCTATGTCTCTCTGCCATATAAACCTATTATAAAACATCGGCTTGGGAAAAATGAGCTTGCCTCAATTGATCGGATATGATAGTCTGTGGGGTCAGAAATCAATAGCTCCGAATTTAGGCGTCGTTCTTTTAGTAATTAAACCCGAAACAGACGAAGGGACCTATCTTAAATCCGAAGGGGACGGACTTTGAACCAGGGACAAACGGTATGACAGCTCAAGATGGATTTTCGATCTGGAACTTTTTTCCCGTACAAAGTCTGGTGCATTTTTCTTTTTGTGGGTGATTCTGCTATAGGAGGAATAGTAGTGTCATTATTTTCGCTGTTGAAGTTATTGAATGACAGACTGATAGAAAAATAAACGCAATTATAGATGGAGATTGTTCTAATTCGTAACCCCTTACAGATCTCTGTAAAAAATATAAGAAACTAATATATATTGTCATTCGCTAAATGTCATTCTGCTTACGTTTAACCGTCATAAAAAGTGTCTCATCGGTTACGTAGATCGGGTCATTTTGTGTTCACAAAGTCTCGTTAATGGCAATTGCTGAAATTGATTTCACAATTTTTTATTATTATGATTATTCATACAAATTTTAAAAGATCAAAAAATTCCTTGAAGATACTTTTATTTAGAGCGCCTAAATGGGGAGAGTTTTGACGCCAAGTTTTTTACAAAAGCCCAGTCAACTACATGCTTTACAAGCGAAAAGTTGTAACAATTGTGATAATAAATCACTCTGGATAATTTGAGTTCCCAGGTTGGCTGCTCTTTGAGTTCTAAAAGTTTCATGACCTAACGTCCAAAGGTGCTGACAAGTCCTTACTCTTCCCACACAGGCGGAAACTATTTAATACGAAATAAAATACACGGAAAAAATTAACGGAATAAATACTTAATTTAACGAAATATATACTTGAATTCTTTTTTAATTAATGTGTTTTAATTTTTTGAACTGAACTGGCGACACGACTATTCCCATCATCTTTCAGCAACAACAATTTACTTTGTCATTCTATTTAATTTTGTGTCTAATTCGTTTGTTTTCTGTTGGGTTTCAGACGCCCTGGGGACGGAACCGGGGTCATCATGGGGGTCTGAGACCTCCCCCGGGAGTTCGTGCGCCACTCCCAACTCCGCGGCGGAGTCGGATGTGACGTTCACGGTCGGAGTCACCGACGCCACCCCCTACGCCTGCCAGTTCTGCGAGAAGGCCTTCCCCAGGCTCAGCTACCTCAAGAAACATGAACAGGTAAGACTCGCCCAACATACAGCACTACCAGAGACATAGCAACTAAGGGGCTTGAAAGACTGCGCGCATAAGTGCAGTTTTTGAAAAAATAGAGATATCAATGATTTTAAGTAAAGCTAATCTTAACCCTCTACGCTGCAGTGCGAAGGGAAAACGCCGTATGAGCCTTCAGACTTTGCCAAATGTCCTACGATAAAAACCGAATTTACTGGGGAAATTCTGAATATTATTTTCCAAAATTTTCAGACAATTATGCACGCAATTTGATCTAAAATATCTGAAAATTTCGAGGGAAAATATACTTAAATTTCGTCAAAAATACATGTTTATCAAGGGAAATTTGGCAACTCTCGAATGTTCATACGGCGTTCTTCCGTAGCACGGCAGTATGCGGCATAGCATTACGAATGTGTAAAAACGTAATTTTAACTTTTCTAAAAAGTGAATCTATTCTATGTGGCTTGATTTTGCAAATATTCATTAGTTTTCCCTCTTTTTGAATATTAATTCAAAAATATTATTCCAAAAATTTTAAATTTTGATACAGAATCGATTAGTGCGCCCTAGAATCTGGGGTCGAAAGTCAATTCATACAATAGATGGTTGATGCATATTCTGTGAAAAATTCGCTACCAAATTCCAATTTTTCAATCATCAAGTCAGTTATAAGTATCCTTCCGCCATAAGAATCCATGTCATTTCAAAACTTCGAACACGTATTTCTCGACACAGAAAAAACTGCACTTATGCGCCTTGTCCCCCAAGCTCCTCAATTGAGACATTGGGTGCAGAAATGGCATATCTTGGTTGCGGTGTGAAAGAATCTCGACTGATACTTTATATTCTTGAGAGAAAATTATCGGGTGGAATTTTTCATTTTTACCATTGTAAAGTCATAAATAAAATTCAGTAAAAGTTTCAATGAACTCCACACATTGTCATTTGCTTTCATCTTAACGTATGAAACTTTAGTGGAGCTTCTTGGACACCGCAACCAAGAATTGCCATTTTTGCCAGTTCCTTTTTGTAGCATGCAGTCCAATTGACTATGAATATTGGCTGTGGGCACTGGTATGTGAGCACCGTTGCAATGCGGATTAAGAACTATTAGTGTAATTTCGGGAGAAACACTTTGAGGTTGAAAAAGTATAAGAAAACTGTTGAAAAAGTGACATCCGGTAGGTATATACTTTTTTCATGAAGGGTACCCTGAGACTATCTTACCTTGTATCTTATCTTGTTTTTACCTCCATTTTTATTTTAGAAAATACTCATTAGCCCTCACCTGGTTGTTATGTTTCAATGTTTCACCTTGATATGTTCCAATGTCGGTCAATTTCACCGGAGTGCATGCTGAGTTTTATGAGTGCAACGTCATGCGACTGTGTATGGCACTAAATAATCGCCATAGATAGTGGTTTTTTTTACATTTTTTATTCGTTTTTCGCGGAATTTTCTACAATGAAGTATATAACTGAATTTAAACACCAAAAGCATAACGGAAGATGGATCTCTTGAAAATGACCCGTTCACCTAACGTCTCCTTTTCCTCGACCACGTCGCAAAGATGAATAATAACTTTTCGCACCAGTATGTTGCCGTGCAAAGGAAGAATGCCGTATGAACATTCGAGAGTTGCCAAATTTCCTTCGATAAAATGCTCATTTTTGAGGAAAATGATAAATATATTTCCTTGAAATTTTCGGACACGTAAGATCATATAACAGACAAAATGGAGATGTTGCATGTGTGAGGAATTTGCGATTTGACTGTTGATTCTTGGGTAAAAGTTCGCGAGAAACACGATGGTGCCACTGGTTTCCTCTGAAATCAACTCCCTAGCTCAAAAAAAGCTCTCAACTTGAGGCCAAAATGGAGGGGATATCCCACGCTATCCTGAGAGTCCACCTCTACATCAAAATAAACTCTCCATGCAAAGATAGGGAGCAAATACATTAGCAGGGTTGCCACTTTATTTGGGGACTCCAAAACTGAAAATACGGCATCACTGCACTGAAAAAAATGAGTTAGCGTCAGATGACTAAAAATGGTTTCTATACACTAACTCAAATTGTGTGATTTGGACACACATGATTTTTGGTTTCTGTACACTAACCANTGTCGGCGTCCGAACACTTGAGATATTCTTTTGAAATTACGGGAGAACACGAACTATAGAAGTAAGCAGTAAGTTCACAGATTTTCGTAAAAATATAAACTGAACGCAGAACGCTTTAATCGCAATTTAATATAGAAGATTGACGACTCCAACGAATATCATGCTTGTTTACGTTTTGAATTGAACAGACGATTTCTAACCTTAACAGGTTTATTTATGTTGCTTTCGAACGTTTTCAAGAAAGAGAGGACACTATAAATCATACCGGGAGTATTTACATTGTCAAACGAGCCCGAAATTTCACATTTTAATTTATTTTCACGAGCTGACGCGATTGAGGCTGTTGTACCGACGCCACTTTTTCGAAACTAAATAAATGTAACGGACAATGTGGCAGTTAGTGTTGAGGGCGAATTAGTTTGACCCGAAGATGAATTTGTCTTACCACAGCGCTAATTTTACAGCTAGTGCTGTTTTCCAATTCTGGTTCGCGCTCTAGTAAAGTCAAGTCAGCGTATGAAGCGAATTGATTGGTGCTTCAGTACAATAAATTAGTTCTGAAGCCTAATTTTGATTCTACTTGGCGAGAACCAACCAAATTAGTTCTCAACGCTAACTACTTTTTTTCAGTGTGCTAATGTATTTGCTCCCTATCTTTGCATGGAGAGTTTAATTTGATGTAGAGGTAGACTCTCATAGGGTAGGGTGGGATATCCCCTCCATTTTGGCCATAACTTGAGAGCTTTTTTTGAGCTTGGGAGATGATCTCAGAGAAAACCAGTGGCACCATCGTGTTTCTCGAGAACTTTTATAAAGAAATCAACAGTCAAATCGCAAATTCCTCACACATGCAACATCTCCATTATCCAAGAAATCGGGAGAAATATATTCAACAATTTTTCAGTGAATTGCCAGAGGAAATTTGGCAAAGTCTGAAGGCACATACGGCGTTTTTGTTTAGCACGGCAGTATGCCAGGTGCGCTGAGGTTTTTATCGGCTTCGCATATTTCGCACAATTAGTATGCACGCCAGAATGTGCGTAACTTGATGCTCGCATCAAAGGGAAGGGGATAAAAAAGAGTCATAAAAACCCGCGACAGTACATCTCGGCAATCTCGAATTCAGTTCTGCAGCATCGTTCGCGGTGATAAGGAGCCGGGAGAAGGCCATCAGGAAGGACCGTAAAAGTTACAACTGCATCCGTGGAGCTCCATTCCGCCGGTCAGAAACCGCGTTAATCTCATGAAAATCTCATGTAGATAGGTGGTTCTTGTCAGTGCGATGGTGACAAGCGACAAGGTGCCACGACGTTCTTACCTTGTTTAGCAAGAACAACGTAACTGCAGCAGAAACTGAATGTAGATAAGTGGTTTTTGTCGGTGATGAGCAACATTTTGCTGCGCGCTGTCACATCGAGGAGAAATCACCTAACGCTGATGGAAACCGTGTGTAGATAAGCGATTTTTGATGATCCGATGGTGACGATGGATAACACTTTGCGGTGCGCTGCTCTGCTGAGCAAGAACGACATAACGTCAAATAGTAACCTCGGGTACGTAGGTGGTTTTGCTGGTGTGATGGTGACATTTTATGGTGCGTTGTGACGTCAAACAAGAACCGCGTTACTCTGGTGGAAACCTCGTGTACGATAGGTGGTTTTTTGGGGTGCGATGATGACTGGCGACAAGGTGCCGGGTCTATAAATCTGCCGTTTTTTACACCTGAAAACGGGGTTAGGGCGGCTTTTTTGTCACCAAAGCACGAGACTCACGGACTCGCTGACCGGTGCCCCGATAAGGGAGCTCGAGGACTTGAAGAGTGACTTCTCGAAAGAGATGCCATCGCGGCGCGCTGCGCCGCGGTGCATCGTCGCTTCAACGGGCCCATCGCTCAGGTTTTGAGTTTTTTCGTAGCCTGGATCGAGGTATCACGGTTACGGCACACGGAGAACGGGTCCGGAAGAGCTTTTGGGTGAAGATAATCGAAGTCCTGAACTCCTGATAGCGTTTAGCACACTCTGCATGAAAGCTATCAGGATTTTATCATCTTTACCCAAACATATACCTACGTCCAAAATAAAGTGCACTTGTAGGCCGGTTTAAGAATGTTTCTCGAGATTTCTTAAATTTTCTACCCCGCACAGAAACTTTTCTTTATCTCAATAGCTTTGCCCTCACCCCGAATTTTCAGAAGCTAAAGTAATAAAAGTTTAACCTATACGAATGATTTCAAACTTTGTCGTTTCATTCGCATTTTCTGGGGCGGGGGAGAAGAAGCTGACTCTCCTAGAAATACGAGTCCGAATCATGAATCCTCCAGCCGAAGGACATGAAACAACGCGCGCTTAATACAGCAATATACAGACATGATAAGACGAAATTCTCTGGAGACTTTCACGCGCGGGTAGAAAAGTAGGACACATTTTTTTTTTGTTCACGCCCATTCAAGCATAGGTAAGCATTCCAGTATTTATGGTTACCTTGAGTTGTTTTTGAGTAACTTTATGAAGAATATAACTCTATACAAAAGAGGCTGCGAGAATCCGTCTCCGAAATATATTTAAAAATTGGGTGCATTTTAGGATAACCCCGACGCAAATTTTCTTTAAAAATGTCGTGGATTTTGTAATTTTATCAAATTGCACTCTCTTCCTTGTCTCATTTTGCGTTGCTTAGCAAGTAAATTATACTTACAATTTTTTGCGGGGGGGGGGGGGGGGGTAGTTTACAAATTCAAATGAGGCAAGCCCCCTTTGGCCATTTCGTAGCTATTTCTATGATTTTAAAATCTCAGAAAACGGTCGCCCATCAAAAAGATTTCGATTTTTATCCCGAAAATATCACGATCGACCGTAAGCAACCCGACAGGTCCCACTGAGCGCAGAGCTCGCGCTGATATGCAGATATGAATGAGAAGGACCTCTCGTCACCGAGCGCGCGGCTGCGCAGGCTGCGCTCACGGCTCACCCGGTGCGGTCGGTTCGGTGGGCCGCGCGCTGCGCCCCTCTTTCGCACTCAACAGGTGTATCATAACTCCACCGCCGCCCGCCTTCACGCCGCGATACTTGTGAGAAACTCGCGACAACCCGTGAAAACGTGTTTTCGGTCCTCCGCGCCCAGATTTTCACCTCGATAGCCGCATTTTTTTAGTCGTCGAAACTTAACTGATACCACCTTTCGCCACCGCCCTGACAGCGTCGTTACTGATCAAGCAGCTCGATAGGTCTCCCTACCGAGTTAAGTTTTAACAAACATATCGAATAAAATCCGCTAATTACTGATTTTACACTACATTTTTGACAGAAAATGACTAAGTACAGAGGAATATTTTAAATGTTTATTTTAGAAAAATACTAAATATAAAGCTGGAAATATACGAATTGCGAACGCAAAGAATTATATTTGATTTATCAAATCGAACGGTTAATCTTCGTGTCCAAGGTTTTTGGCAAAATTTGTTCGATAACTTCGATATCTCGATTTTTGTCCACTCTCTCCTAAAATTCACCTTCACGACATTTTGCAAGTAACATAGTCAGGTTCGCATAGTCATTCGACTTGAATTTATTTTCATAAACCTTCAAGAGCCCACTGATATTGATCCTGTTGATATTGCACGTCAGAAAACTTAATTAGATCGAAAGAACTATGCTTTAAAAAATATTTTGAACAATTTTTTTCCACCAATATGGATTTCTCTTACTTTTCTTCCTCTCTTGTGAGAGGACCCATTATTTTGGGTCCCAGTTTTCCTTCTTAGCACCAAAATCTCAATTCTGAGTTTTCCGGCGCTTGGGTCCCTCCTCTCATGTCTGGTCACATATGGTGAGCATGTGATTGACGGACCTGTGTCTGGTTGCGGAATCCTGGGCTAACAGAACCGTTCGGCTGTGTTAGCGATTATCTGCGCCACCTGTCACCTCCCGTACACTGTCTCAGACGGGGCGCAATGCAGGACCGAGGACAATACCTCATTCACCTTAAACCTAGTTTACCAACACGGAAGAACCAGCAACTCATTGTCAACATCATGCCCCTTTATTTCGGCTGGTGGTGACATCCAGCGGGTTGATTGTTGAAATCGATAGACAAAGAAGACATAGAGAGTATGTAGCAATCCTATTGGTTGAGATGGGTGTTTCTCATAGACTTAGGGGGAAATGACGGACTAAATTTCGGGTCTCTCGTGGGTTGTCGTTCGTTAGTCTATTACTTACCTCCTTTGTTCAATCCAATCACCCATGTTAACCTATAAGATAGCTTCATTTTTCCTCCGTCTCCTATGTCTATTACTTTGTCTATTAATTTAAATAATCAGCCGGCTGGACCCGATATGGTGCAACTTTGGATGTATAAGAAATTTTCGGCACTATGAATGCCTTATCGGTAAACAGAGCTGGAGTACACCAGAGTACCTTTATACTGAGAGTAAAGCCAATACGAATCCATTTCTAATTGGTTCCCGTATCCCAGCCCTCCATAGTATCACAAACGGGAATGAAGATTACATTTTCACCAATTGCAAAGATTATAAACTGGAATGGACCGGGGAATTTAGGGGTAGGGCAAGGAACGAACGGAATGAGAGAAGGAACGGAGATAGGAATTCGGGAATGAGTGGATCAAAGATTACGAAAAATGTTCACTTTGTAATCTTTATGCCCGTTTGTGACATGCATGAGCCGCGTTGTCTCAACTTTCTCTATAAAGGGACTCTAGTAGTTACTAATCAATAGTTCCGGGACTCGGAACTTTTTTGTTCCTCTTCCTCCAACTCTATATGACCGTCAAAAGTACCTGGATTCCTTTTAGATTATTTCAAAAGTTCCAGAAAATTCAAAAGATCCGGAATATTTTGGGAATTTCAAAAATTCCGGGAAATTCAAAAGATCCGGAACATTTTGGGAATTTCAAAAGTTTTGGGAAAAATTCAGGAGAATTTCAAAAGATCCGGAACATTTCGTCGTTTCCCTCACGAAAGAACGTAACTATATTTCAATGTTGCCAAATTTTCCGTCAGATATTGCATTTTTACTTGGAGAATCTTGGATATTTTATACTGAAAATTTCACTGATTTTTCCTCTGATCTCATTCAAAAATCAGAACAATTTTGGACGAAAATCCCACAAGTACTTTCTTGTAAAAAAATTGATTGTTTGGGTCAATTTGACAACCTTGGAATGGAGTTACGTTCTTTCGTCCGGGAGACGACGATTTTAGGAATTTCAAAAATTCCGGGAAATTCAAAAGATCCGGAACATTTTGGGAATTTCAAAAGTTTTGGGGAAAATTCAGGAGAATTTCAAAAGCTCCGAAATTCGGAACTAGTTCGGGGAAATGGAAGCACTGTGCCTAAGTGCCAGGATTATGAGGAAAATTTGTTATTTCCGGAAGTCGGGATCATTTCCGGGAACGGACGGTGGCGGCTTCCTATTGGTCGTGGGAGTCAGGAGCACGACCCTCCCTTCCCCGCGTCACTCCGTACCCATTAGAGCAGCCTCCATCCGCGGCCGAGAGGGATGACATTCCGGTCGTACTCCCGGACGGGATGCAAGACGCAAGGTCGATGCACCGCTCCTCGCGCAGTCGCGTACGCGCTTCCATAATGTCCCAGCGCCGCCGCCAACCTGCTTTGTCCGCTTTTTTCTCCGTCCGCCGACCTGCCCCCCCCTCCCTCCGCCCCTCCGCGATGTCTGCAAAAAAAGCGCGGCCCCCCTCACCCTCCCCAGGGTCTAGCGCGACAGGTCGACGAGCCGATCCGGACAGGCTGCAATCATCGCTCCTCCCGTGGAAGGCCTTCCTGTACTGGTTCTCGAGAACCCACAGGCGTACGAACGCGTATCTGGAAGGGGTGGTACGTGGAGAAATAAAACTTAGGTTGTGCGGACCGAAATGAGGTGCTTTTTGGTTCAGAAGTCTGAGCCTTCAATTTGTTGAGTTGGATCTTTGACTCCCGGGACTTAACCTTCGGTTTATCGGACTGAAGTTCAGCTCTGTCAAATGAAGCGACGATTTTAGTCAATTTTAGAGGATTCGATGTCGCCATTGTCTCAAAATATTCCCAAAATATAAATGAAAAAGGCGAATATTAAGATTATGTTGACTGCTGAAACAAAATATATAATCCTGAGAATGAAGCTGAGATAAATGTATGAAGATATTTTTACATACTTAAAGAGCGAAATCTTTGCAATTTTTAACAGTAAGTCTGATACCTCGGTTATTATCTGAAAACTCCTTTTTTTTTTTTTTAAATTATTCACCTACTTATACAGCAATTGGAATAGAAAACTCCTGTCACCCTGAATTCCTTTACATAGACGGAGGATTTTCCAAGCAAAATATCCATGTAGCAATTTTTGCCTATGCAGCAGGTTGGAGGCGCAAGGTCCGCGATGCTAATTCGAGGGCGGCTTATTCATTCGAGTAGCCTCGATGATTGTTGAAGCCCGACAAGGCATCGGCCACCGGTTGTTTATTGGTTATTGTTCGGCGCGGGGTAATTACAGAACATGATTCGCATCTCTATCGGGACTCACCGCTGCACTGCTGCATTTCGTATTGCGTGGCTGACTGGCGATCGTCACACCTTCTGTCGGGTTACGGCGAAGCCACTCCAACTCATACAGTTATTTTGGCTAAAGTAATCTTTGCAGGATCATTTTTTTGAAAGTTCATGTTTTTAGAATAGGATGCCGGAATTAGATAGATAGATTTCGGAGATTTTCTAATACTAATATTTCTGTGAAATTGTCGAATATACTCACTGGAAAAAAAAAACACATTGGATCTGGAGTCCAGACTCTTGAAAACATTGACAAGAAAAAATAATCTTGATTCAATCAGATTTAAGCTTAAATCAAAAGGAAATCCTCTCAAATTAAGAGGCTGGGTTCTTGATTTAAGCTTAAATCCGATTGAATCAAGAGTATTTTCTCTTGTCGATGTTTTTAAGAGTCTGGACTCTAGATCCAATGTGTTTTTTTTCCAGTGGATAGATAGGTTTCGAAAATTTTCTAATACTAATATTTCTGTGAAATTATCGAATATACTCGATTAAATTTTGGTCCAAAAGTGCGTTAGCATGGTCATATTTTTACAAGAGAGGCAATACTTTTTTTCTTCAGAACTTAGAAGATCAGACTTTTAGACTATATCAGCAGACTGTTGAAATTTTGTCAGCTGGAGGAGACAAGGCATAGCCCTATCTTAACCATGCAATACATTGCATTTGACGTCTTATCGGATAGCTTTAAACTTTCGATAATCCAACCTCAGCAACCCCTTTTCGAATAGACTTTAATTATAAATTGCTGCATTAAGGGTGTTTTCTGGCCCACCCCTAAAATTGGTGCAGGCTAAATGCTTTATGGGTTACTTCCTCACACCATCTCTGCCAATTCTGCTTCTTTCAAGTACTCAGTCAAGAAATGTTACCATGCTTACCCCCAGTATAATGGCCTGTTACTTTAAAATATCCATACCATTTCCTTTTTTTCTACTTCCTCAAGTCTCTTTGACCTCCCTCGTAATTATCGACGCTGGATTATGACGACAAGGTGTCGAACTGTTCCCTTACGCCGACGGAGGCACCTCGGCTGGATCTCGAACCCGTGACATCCAGTCCAGAGACCAAGGGCACTGACCAGTAGTGGCTGGAGTGAGGTCGGCAGACAACTGACGCGTGATTGAGGTGAGCACGGAAGGCTCCGAAGTCCGGGATCGGCGCCGCACAGTAGAGCCTGTCTCAGAAAGTTACCTTTAAAAAAGATAGAGAAAAAGTTTGGCGTATGTCTCGAAATGTTTCTTGCAGGAACGTCGCAAAAGATTTTAATGCGTCTCTTGCAGAATACTATTAAGATATCAGAGCGTTATCGAGGAGAAACAATCAATCAGTTCGAGTTAAGAAGAAAGGAACGAAGCTTTTTTGAGATGAAACCGGGAAACGTGGAGCGATAAAATGCCTCGCACTTGTGACATTCTTTCAGGACGTACTTTTAGAGTTATTTCTGATATTTTCCGGATCAAATTTTGTACAACAATCTCTGGCGTATCCCACATTAGAAAAAAAAAAAACACATTGGATCTAGAGTCCAGACTCTAATAAACATCGACAAGAAAAAATACTCTTGATTCAATCGGATTTTTGCCTAAATCAAGAATCAAGCCTCTTAATTTGAGCGGATTTCCTTCTGATTTAAGCTTAAATCTGATTGAATCAAGAGTATTTTTTCTTGTCAATGTTTTCAAGAGTCTGGACTCTAGATATATCCAATGCGTTTTTTTTCCAGTGCAACAATCCCAGAGGAGCGACAAAATAAGCCAAAAATGGTTGTTTTAATTCCAAACTTTGTTCAAACATTCATTAAAAGTACTCACTGGAAAAGATAACCTCTTGGATCCAGAGTCCAGAATTTTAAAAACTTGGACAAAAAAATACTCTTGATTCAATCGGATTTTTCCTTGAATTAACGGAAGTCCAATTTAATTGAGAGACTTGGCTCTCAACTGAAGCCAAAAACCGATTGAATCAGGAGTACTTTTTCTTATCAAATTTTATAAGAGCCTGGACTCTAGATCCTAGAGACTTTTTCTCCAGTGCTAGGCACGCATTTACAAGTATTTTTCTTTCGAAAGCTAGTTTAAAATTTCGTCCTCTAGAAGCTGAGTATCGCCTACTTGGCGACCGTCGCGACAGTGAAGCGGTAAGCGATCTCAAGAAGCTGACCAGTCATTTAACATGGGACAATAGCGAACATTATAAAATACTCGTTCCAGATCTCGAGTGTATGACTCCTTATTTCCAGCTCACACACACGCACACACACGCACCCAACCTTGTCAACATCTAAATACGTCAACTGCGTCGCTCGTCTCTGCCTCCAGTTTTTTTTCAGTTTTGCTTTTTTTTTCTACGCGTCCTCTCCTATCCCTCCCGTGGCTTCCGACAATGCCCGGGTCGGGTCGCGCGCCTTACCTTAACCCAGCCTCCCAACCCTTCCACGAACGGCATTGCACCGGCCTCCGTCTTTGTCCCTCTCCGGTCGCTTTTTTCTGA
This sequence comes from Bemisia tabaci, assembly GCF_001854935.1. Lineage (NCBI taxonomy): Eukaryota > Metazoa > Arthropoda > Insecta > Hemiptera > Aleyrodidae > Bemisia > Bemisia tabaci. The sequence goes on from NW_017547167.1 coordinate 2,402,978, forward strand.
GTCAAGTTCAACAACGTTCGCGCGGGATTCATTACCACTTGTCGCGGGGAATCGGGCCCCCGCCTCCGCGAGATCAGCACTTGACTTACAAAAAATTTTCAATTGGTTTCATTTCTTCATTTGCGCTTTCGCTGTTAGCTCTTGAACACTGAAAAAAAAAACTCCAGCCGTAGAGACCGCACTAATAGATATGCCGTCCGCATTTTGGGCTCAAAGGCCGAAAGATCCGGGCGCAGCACCCGGAGTAATTGAAGCTAGGGATCCAGCACCCGGAACTTTCGGCCTCTGAGCCCGGAACAGACGGTATGTCTGTATAGGCCGTAACTTTTTCTTCAGTGAAGGGAAAAACTCCTAAAAGGGTCTCGAGCAGGGGTGAATGGAATTGAATCGGCTCCTTTTAGACGGGCGTATGATCTGCATTTCTGCTGCGTCTTCTTCTTCGTCTCCTGCTTCTTCTGCTTCCTCTTCTTCTTCTTTTCTACTTTTGCTCCCAAAAGCATGATTTTAAGACTGCGTTAGAAAAAGACTAAAATATAAGTTATTCAACTATTTCAATACCGCCATCTGCCTTGCCAATGAGATACAGGTTGAAATCAATTTTCTAAACGGTCTAAAAGAGGTTTTAGGTTCAATGAGACTAATGAAAAAATAACAACCTGATAAACTAAGTTTAAACAAGGTCTGGTAAGTGTCCACAAGTTCTATACTGGCCTTACTGCCGCGTCGCGTCTTTGGGTTCGGTGATTTTTTATGCAGATATTAAATGCGGAGAAGTGAGTGGAGACTTTAACGAAGGGGAAAGAAAGTTGACGAAAAAATATTCTTGATTTTTATTGTTTACCTATACGATACAAATTATGAATATTTCTTCGTCAACATTCTTTCCCCTTCGTTTGAGTCTCCGCCTTCTTTTCCGCATCTACTCTCAAGAACAAAATTAAAAGCAAGATCAAAAACATCGATGATGGTTTTTCAGATGTTTTCAGTATCTACATTTCTTAATCACCCTTTTCTGAAAAGCAAATGCAAAAAGAATCGTGCATTGAGCTCCACTTGCTTTCGCACTTCACCTACATATTTTGGAACAGAAAACAACGTATTCCCGTATACTTAAGTTAATTCCTCAATCAACTTATTCGCAATTTAAAAATGATATCTAATTGAATGAAGTTCATCACCTTTTTCCGCAACATCTGTTTATGAAAGACAGATTTTATCGGACCATCTCCCTCTGTCAATTGTTCGCATCACGCCAAATTAACTCAACTCGAGAAGGACTCTCAAAGCTGACCGCTGGCCGCCTCCTGAAGTGACATAACACCCGAATGACAGAGAAGCTCGCATTTACATAAAGCCATAAAACACGCGTAATTTATGCAGTAAACATTAAAAGATGATAAAAGCTGGGAAACTCACCAGAGAATGTGTGAACGGGCCATATCGAGTCAGCGTTGTCAAACTGTTAAAATATTAAACGGTGGCTTCAAGATACGCAGTTTAATCTAAGTTATAAGATGTTATGTGCAAACTTCCCTCAAGTGAGGAGAATTTCCCTCCTCATTTTTTTTTATTATAAAGCCATCTAGTCAATCGACAAATTTCTAAGACTGATTTGTTTGCAGAACTCACAAGAAATGAGCCGAGAGAATGAAAACATTTCAAAGAGTAAAAATAAATGAAACAAGGCCACAAATGATACATTTTGTGGTTCTCATTTTCTAAAAAAAAGAAGAAAAATTTGAATAAGCCTAATCAAATATAAAACGAGTAAAAATCACTTTAAGTATTCCCAAGATATGTGTTTTTATCGTTGTTGTTTTTTAAGGTAGCTGAAGTAAATTGGAGGGAAAAAGTCGACATTTCTCAAAATGAGTGTTTGCACGCTTAGTGGTGCAAATGACACTGTTACCATTATTTTTTGTTCATCATTTTAGAACCTTTTTTCTAACAAAAAAGGAAATATTGACTTATTTCAAATCGAAAAATAAGCATGTTCTTTCAAAAGTGAATCTTCTTTCTCGGCAGTTTACCATTTCCTCTGTGGGTCTGACTTAATGCTTCTTTCGGGGGGTGGAGAGGGGAGGCAATTTCTGAAGTATCTTGAAGCATGCTCAAGAACTGATCTTCATGGACAAAAACTACCCCTAAAAAAGTTAAATTAAGATTGCACAAGCGGCTTCTTCGTCCGTGTGCGATGCATCAAGCCACCTTAGTACCTGATAAAGCGACGAATCCCGGAAAAAAAGGACCCGTTCGTTTTTCCCACCGCGTTGACAACGCGGCCGAGCGATAGATCACGGGCTCTAATCTGGCGTCTTCAAATCCCTATTAATCATCCGAATTATGAAACTGAGAGAAAAGCCGTCACTCCTGCAACATAACCGCGAACCTCGATTTTCACGTGAGCTATGTTCTCCATATAACTCCATACTTTCCACGGCTCATGTGGAAATAGAGATACGCCCTTACATCAGAGGGCGACGGAAAGAGTGAAGAGTTGGTGACTCCGCGACGACGAAAAGAGGTATTTAGACGTCGCGCCGCACAGTGGATCAAGTAAATACGAGAGTCTGGACAAAATTTGGAAACTTTAAAGGCTTGAACCTCCTTTTATACAAGCTGAAAAAGGCTCTTATGGATTGTCCCCGATATTCTTCGAAGGAATTTATCGTCAATCCCATCACTCCACACATTTAATCTTATAGATGAAGATATTTTGTTAATTTGTCAAAACCTGAATAATTTGTTCAAACCTGAGATAATTGTTAATACCTAAAATAATTGGAGAAAATTTAAAGAAATTTGTGATAACCTAACTAGTCTGTTAACAAACTGATCTGTTAATCTTTATTGTACCTATTATGACCTGTACCTAGCCTCACTTACCATGGCTAATGTGTAGCAAGAAATTAAATTTGAAAAATTTAAGGCCCTAAAAGTGGTTCCATTGGTTACCTCGTGGAATTTTCTTCACGAGGCACCCCATGAAATTTAAAATATAACAAAATAAATATCAAAATCTGAAATTTTAGCCGAAAATTTCATGCGCGACCTCTTCGATTAGTGCGTTCCACTGTGCGTGGCGGGGTGATGCGGTGCGATGCGCGGGCGCGATAACCTATTCAACACGTGTTCGGCTGGATGCTGGACGAGAGCGAGGATGAGACGTGCAACGGTAATTGAATCAAGTGCCCCCGGCCCCCCTCCCCCTCCCCGGGCCCTGGAGTGGGTACGCCCGCCCCCGCCCCCTTTTCGACGCTTCTTCGTTTCGTTCGACCCGCATCATCATCCGCGCCTCCGCATTGCCGCCGTGCGCGGATCCGTCACCCCCCCCTCCCCCGCGGTCAACAAGCTGTTGTTTTTGTGTAATCTTTGTCCCCCTCCCCCATAAAATTGAAAAAAGAGGATGAAAAATTCAGGTGGCTTGCAGAGTTATTAGCACGCGGAAAAATTAAATTGCTGATTTAACATGTTTTTAGTCGAAAAAAAGTGACTGCGATGTTTTGATGTAGGTTTTACGATAAAAAAATGCCAATATAAGCACCTCCGTGGTTAAATTAGCTTTCTATTATTGTAGAATGTACATTTGAAACATTGCAGTCACTTTTTTCAACAATTGAATTGTTTAATCAGCAAGCAATTTTTTTCGGTGTGCACAAAAGTTGAAGCTTCACCTTAAGATAAGGAGCCACGCTGTCAAAAGCCTCAGTTGGAATGCGGTTTATATCTCACTCGAAAGTCTATGTACCCGAGTAATTTATGAATCCGGAGTCGAATCCAATTTTTAACGGAGTAACCTGCACTTCTACGGAGCGTAATCTACTCGTTTTACGGAGAGGAATCTATTCTTTTTCTCGAATACTCAACAGTGTTCTGGTGTGTGTAATTTGATTCGGAATCTTCGTCCCTTTTCCCATGGATGAATAATGGCAATGAATTAAATGATGTGATTATTTTCATAAATAGTCACAGCCTCACAGTATGGCTTGCTATTATCCTGGCAACATTCTTCCGTACCATCTAGTCGTTCACTCATCACATCGGGGAAAAGAGGAATCTGCATAAAATATACAATTAAAATAGGTTATTAAATTTAATTTAATTATCGATCAATGCAACAAAAACGGGCGAAGCAAATGATAATGCGTTCGGTGCCTAAAACAGTGACATCTTTGTCCAAAAATATCGTGGCAACATTCTTCGACGCCGTCAAGTTGTCTACTATGCGCGGCGCCACTGGTTTTGTCAAACGGTTGGAAATATTTCACGCTCAAACATGTCCTAACTCAAATTCCACCCAAGAGATGCGCGTCTGCGCGCGTGTGATGAATGACCGAAAGACTTGGGTGAAGACGGCGCAGCATCGGGAGAAAAGATCAAATCAAGGAACGTGTTTTCTCCGATGCTTTTTTGGAAACCTCTCCGTTCTCAACACTTCGTGGATGATTTTATCTTACGATCGGTCCAAAATGTGTGCTGTTGCTAGGATCCTCAATGTACGTTTCGCAATATTTAAGGTTTGGTGTAGAGTTCACTCAAGTGAACTTTTTTCTCTTCACCGAAAAAGTGAAGTTGATTTAACATTCTGGATGTAAAAAAAGAAGTGGGAGAACTTATAAAATGCTTAATTACCCTCTACAGCAGTTGTTTTAGCAATGCTAATATGTAAAACTAACTGCTGTGGCTGTTAATTCAGCATTTTATAAGTTCTCGCACATTTTTTTTTACATCCAGAATGTTAAACCAACTTCTCTTTTTTTCGGTGTTTTCTTTATTTAAATATTTTAGTGCAAAAGTACTCCTGGTAATGTGGAACAGCACGCTCAAATGTATTCGAGTTTATTACTAGATACATAGGTTAATGCATAGGTCTTTTGTGGTGGTCTTACAAATATAACTTTTCTGTCATGAAGGAAGGCACCTTTTTTGCCTATCTTTTAAATTGAAGGCGACTTGGAGGGAATTTAGAATGTCCAAATTGTGACTGGTGAGACTTAAATGCTGATTTAGCCTGCTCTTAGTTTATATCCTTGAAATGTTTACTTCCTTGCGAAGGTTAGCTGAAGCAACATGATTTTTGAATAATGCTGGGTGCACACTATCAACTGTAGATAAACATTTACGTCTTCCTGGTTTCTTGATACAATTTTGACATCCAAAATACCGGTTAATTGTATCGATTTTTCGATGCAGTGCTCAACCTAGCTTTGTATTATTTTTCATCATTCCTCTTTTTTATTTGTTGCAGACGCATAGTGAGCACATGCCGTTCCGGTGTGAGTTTTGTAGCCGACTTTTCAAGCACAAGAGAAGCCGGGATCGTCACATCAAACTCCACACGGGTGACAAAAAATATAGGTGTACGCAGTGTGAAGCCGCTTTTTCCAGAAGGTAAACTCAAAATTTCAATCTTTTCTTTATAAAATTTAATGTTCTCAATCCTCAAGCTTTAATGTTATCAATGGGCTTTTTCGTCGAGTGGGCAAAACATCACATATTTAACTTTTAATGAGCGGATACAAGCAATATTTCTCGAGTATTTTTAATCGTATGTGTGTAGGTTTTACTCACGTCTTTGTTACATAAAGATAACACAATGACGGATACTAATACCTTCACGTAGCTGAATGGAAAAGAAAGTTTTATTGCAGAGCAAAAGTCGTTTGATTGTTCGTCCTGTCCTGCTTGATCATCTTTCTAATACGTCATAAACTGCCATTAATCTAATGGCTACAGATGTGAGATTTAAGACATTTTCTATTTGGTGTAAGTTTACGCTATGAATCGTGCAGTCAATATCTTCGCCGAGAGAAGAAAGAATTAAGCATTCACTTCAGCAGAAAAAATTTGGATTGAATATTTAGTAATCATTCCCCGTTTTAAAGAGCTTTCCATGCCATCAGAAATCTTCTGTTGTTTAGACCTGCTGATCAACAATTTAACTCTAAATTGGGTTTCCTTGCGCATGACGAATAAATTGGGTCAGTTGAAAAATCAATGAATTAATTCGCTCCTCAAATAAGCTAGAGGCTGTATGACATTAAAATAAATTAATAATTAGCTTTTTTAATAACTTCTCATGTCATCAAAATTGTTTGAATGTTGAGAATAGCTACTTCACAATGTCGTTTTATATTGATATTCTTGATGATATATCTTCAGATTATATTCTTCACAACTGGTAGACTAGGCCAATCGGAGAAGTATTGAATTACTACGCTGGAAACCTCAGCATTATTTAGGATTTAAAATTAATCATAAATCAATCTGCTTCTTAAAGAGGTTTTCGTGCCATCAATAATATTATGGTATTGAGAACAGCTAATCCACGATTTAGTTCCCAGCGAATGCTTCCCTACGCATGACGACTAAATTGGGCCAATTGAAGAAGTAATGAATTAATTTGCTGAATAGCTCAGCGTAAAACTAGAATCAATTATGGACGAATCAATGTTTGGCGTTTAAAATTAATCATCCATCCACGGACCAATCAGTTCCGAACAGGATGGAAATCACACGGCAGAAAGTGGATCTAGACGAATTATTTCGGCATCGAAAATCAGCAGCGTTGATTGTTGATCAAAGGTGCATCGATGAGCCAATTTGATCGATGAACGGTGCATTGTGTACGTGAGTCGCTGCAGTTGTGAATTCAACCGACAAATCGACCGTATAACTAACCTGGGACATCATCGATGAGAAATCGGTAATTATTCTGCTACGTTAAGGAAATACGCAGTGCAAGCTTACGAAGATTGCCAAATCTCCAGAAACAAAATGTCTATTTCTAAGGAGAAGTCATTGATATTCTCCTTTGAAATTTCCCATTCGTCTACGAGAAGAAAAAGGGCCCTAAAAACCTAGATATTGATACTAAAGCATAGATCAATGAACAATCGAAGTTATGCCGGTCTGAAGAGTATATCATCCAAATGTAAAATTAAGAGAAATCTATTCAAAATTTGTAATCTGCCGTTTTTAGAGCACAAAATTGCCGCACTTACAATCCGACATTACACTTCTGAATGACACGAGAATGGCTAAACCGCTTTAACTTATTCTTTGGGACACCACAAAGAGTTTTGTATCAAAATCTCAAAATCTGATTTTACGACTCTACTAGACTGAAGTTATAAGATTCGTTTGTAGACCCGCTCAAGATAAATGATCAATTTTTTTTTTTTTTTTTTTTTTAACTCACACGTAAAAATATTAAAATTTTTATGTGCAAGTGAGTTTAAAATTTTATTGATTAAAGTTCCTCTACAGAAAATTAACCTTTGAAGACTGAGGCTCTTTCTGTCCATGATCAGTCTGATACTAGATTAAAATTGTTGATTTAACTCCTTAAAACAATTAAACGAATAATAAATGTAAATTGTCCAAAAAATTCGACTCGTATCAGCAGAACTTTTAATCGTATGCCCAAACGGCATTTTTTCTTAGCGTAGTAAATGCCTTCGCTCTCATTATGGCATTTGGCAGCACTGAAAAAACGTGGATGGAAAGTTAAATGCATTGAACTCGTAACAAGCGCTCAACAGTGAACCGTGTCCGTAGTCAAAATACTATATTTGTTCTCGCCGTACGCACCTACCGTAATTTGCGATTAACTCACCGGCGCGGCGCGGTCAAGACGTCTTACTGATCGACTTCTGATGGCTCTATTATACTGACCCAATATTCATGGCGGAAAACTCGCGTTACTTTTCCACTGCATACACGGCGAATGATGTTGCATTTCTTTTATGCAGCGATGCAGGTGTTATTAGGTTGGCACCCATGCATGTGGCGCCTGCTAAACGGTTATTGGTCGCGTTCATAATCATAACTTCAGCCTGATTGTTGGGACTATTTCTCGCCATGTCGGCGAGATAAAAGAACACGAAGCCCTATATTTACACCACGTAATATATCGATTTTCGATAACCTGTGCGCCAACCTTTGTTTCCAAAATCAAGCAGCAGAAAGGTATAACGGGTTTTTTTTTTTTTTTTTTTTTTTTTTTTTTTTTTTTTTTTTTTTTAGATAAAAGGTTTAGAATCATTACCCGGAGAAACCTTTTTCATAAAAATTTTGAATACCGGAGGTCAGAGGCGGATCCAGCAATTTGGCAACACCGGATTTTCTCCATTTAAAGCTATGTTAAATAATCGATTCTTGTCGGAACTTTTGCCCCCTCTAAGAATCGATATATTTCCATAGGTTTGAATGGAGAAAAGCAACGTGTTGCCAATTTGCTGGATCCGCCAATGCCGGAGGTCTTTTTTTGCCTCGATATTCATATCTTGGGTACATTATATCACAAGCTTTCATCAAAATTTCTCATTTTAATACGTGTTCTTGAATGCGTGGAAAGGTCAATAGGTGGTTGAAACGAATCTATCCTGAGTTGAAAGGTCATGTTGTCTGTATGAGAAACCGTTCAAAATCAGAATGAGAGCATAGGTAATGTCTAAAAATCGCAACTTGCGTCACGATTTGCGCAGAAGTTTTGCGCGATGCCGAGCTTCCCGCCTCTGAAATTATACAGCTGTAATGGTGTCATTTGATTCAGATGAGTCACCCTAGTTGTCTAATTTGACAACCCCCGTAAAAATCCAAATTGATCGCCATCAATGTTTACCGAAGATCATAGTTTTGCATTGGAGTTAAAGTTCTTTTTTACAACTAAAGTAAAAATTCATCAATCACGTCATTTCGTTTGAATGAGTCACCCTAGTTATCTGGTTTGACAACCCCGTGCACTTATTCAAATGATCGCCATCATGTTTTCAGATTGTTTTGCATTAGAATGAAAGTCTTTTTTTATATCAAAAGTCAAAATTCAACGGTCAACTTTTTGCGGGATGTCAACGTATCATCAATATGAATATGTGCGGACTTCCGCTCATGATCTGAATGTAAGCAACAAAATACTTCGAAAAGGTTGGTGATGTTGCCGGCGTGCGCTCAAAATTCGGTCTAAAACTAAAGTCTTATTAAAAGAGAGAAACAGCGTATACGCGTCTCGAGTCGTAACAAGTGTTGCACCAAACAGCATAGCTCTCTCAAGAGAAAATTTGTGCCCGGATGGATTTTTTCTCTGTAGACGTTATTGTCCACACGAAATAACTTAACTGCATTTCAATGTTGCCAAATTTCTCCTCGCAAACTGCACTTTTAACTGTTGAACCTTGGAAATTTCTAACTGAAAATTTCACTGATTATATACATCAGATTTCATGCAAATCGAATTGTTTGAGTGAATTTTGCAACCTTAAAATGGAGTTACGTTTCCTAGTCTGAAAAACGACGTATAATGAGACTTCAGTTTTCGACTAAATTTTGAGCGCACGTGGGCAAATTCACCAACTGTCTAAACGACTGGTGCCTCGCACAGTGGATCGAATTAATCCGGGAAGTTGGACATGAATTGTTTGACCAATCCTGCAAATTCTGATGTTTATTTCGTCACATTTTCAATTTTAAGGGGTGGTTCTTGAAGAAAATTTCACGAAGAAACCAATGACACCACTTCCAGAACCTTAAAGTTTTGTACAGACGAAGTTAGAAGCGTTTAAAGTTTCCAAATTTTGTCCGACCTCGCCTATTCACTCGATCCAGTGTGCGTCGTGAATCAATCCACATTTTTGTTTGCTCTAACAAAATACTTGTTTCTCCGTCAAAATTTCTCGTAAATCACGATGATTATGTTGAAAATGTGTTGTTCCAAATTCTCATCTGGTATGTATTTTGATTTTTTGATTGATGCAGCGATCACCTGAAGATCCACATGAAGACCCACGACAATCAGAAGCCGTTCCAGTGCACGGTCTGCAACCGGGGCTACAACACAGCCGCCGCTCTTACCTCGCACATGCAGAACCACAAACGCTCCCCCACCCCCAACAACAACAATGCTGCGCCCGGCAGCTCCTATCGCTGCCTTCAATGCTCCGAACTCTTCCGGAAACCTGAGCAATTACAGGTAATCAATAAAAAAATGCCGGTATATGTACACAGGTTGAAAAATGTCTAAGCCTCCAAAAAAATGTCTAAATACGTTGCAAGAAGTAAAAAAGATTCTGTGAAAGAAGCAGGTGATTTTTCTGCTGTGTAATTGCAATTTGATGAGGATGACCATAATGTAAGTCGTTCAATTTCGGTTTTAATTGTTACCGAATGATTCAAAATTTTCGAAACCAATGGTAACGAAACTGTTCTTTTGACTCCTCTTTTTTTTTTTTTTTTCTTGACTTGCATACAATACTGCGAACTAAAAAATATCAAGATACTCGAGTCAATTTTTCAAATGATCTTTCAGGATATCAAGTTGGTCTCTCGTGACACTGTGAACGAAAATTTAGAGATATTTGAATCAATTTATGCACTGTCATATTTATACATCTACTCGTACTTAGAAAATCCGCAGTACGCACACTCCTCTTTCATTGATTTGTCCAATGGAGGATTTGTGAGTGATTAAAGTTTGACGAATTTTATTCACCAATGAAAACTCTTCTGACTGAGCTAGGTCCAAAAATATCATTTCTGAATTTAATTATTATCAGAAAAATGATTGCAGAATGATCCGATCTACTAAAATACACGCTATTCACTGGAAAAAAAACACATTGGATCCAGAGTCCAGACTTTTGACAACATTGACAAGAAAAAATACTCTTAATTCAATCAGATGTAAGCTTAAATCAAAAGGAAATCCGCTCAAATTAGGATGCTTGGCTCTTGATTTAAGCTTAAATCTGATTGAATCAAGAGTATTTTTTCTTGTCGATGTTTTTAAGAGTCTGGACTCTGATCCAATGTGTTCTTTTTCCAGTGTTTAAACAAAATATACCGTTTTATGGCGCCATAGAGCGGGAAAATTGTTCCACTTTAAATCTTCTTCGATATATTTTTCCAGAAAACACTGTGAGATGAACGTAGCCGATATTCTTATGGGAGGCGAGACAATTTTCTCGTGCGTATTCTTCATTAATTTTTGTACCTCAGGGTGTATAACCCTTTGAAAAAACTGATTTAAGCTTGCATCCTTTTCAGAATCATATGTCAACTGCCCACAAGATGGAGCCACCAACAACAGGAGCAAGATCTGGAAGTCGCGGGGGCTCACCCTACACGTCAGCTTCCCGCCCACGGCTCGCTTGCATATATTGCACAAATGACAACTTCACCACCATGGAAGCCCTTCAACTTCACGTTCAAGCTATGCACGGTGGGATTTTTAAATATCTTCAGCGGCCCTAAAGTAACCTGTAGTAAACCCTGATCATCAGATAGTTACATAAATTATTCTTAGCACAATGTCTTTTAAAAATTAGGGATTTGCTCGTATTTTAGACTCCAGCGTCGAATGCAACTATTCGTGTTCCTAGGATGTCCATATTGCATACTTGAGGCAATGAAGGCACAATGACATTTTTTTGCCAGCCTCGAGTTTGCCTGCCTCTCTCCAAATAAATCGATGCCTAAGGATCAATCCCGGTTAACAAACACTTCGTTATTATACTCAGCTGCAATTCAACGCTGCTAAATTTCCACTCCCAAAATTTATTTTTCCTAGAAAATCAATCTGTCTCACCTGAAAATTTTACTGATTTTTTTCCTGATTACGTGCAAAACTCATCAAAATTCTGAACAGAAAAGAATTGACACATGTATTTCCGTAACGTCAAAATCACAAAAGTGGCGACGTTTTTTCTTCGTCCTGTCGGAAGTTTGCAGATAAGGGGAATTGTTCCCTAGCCATCAATATGTAAAAAAAATTCCAAACACTGGGAAAAAAACCACATTGGATCTAGAGTCCGGACTCTTAAAAACATCGACAAGAAAAAATACCCTCGATTCAATCGGATTTTAGCTTACATCAAGAACCAAGCCTCTTAATTTGAGCGGATTTCCTTTTGATTTAAGCAAAAATCCGATTGAATCAAGAGTATTTTTTCTTGTCAATTTTTTCAAGCTGGACTCGAGATCTAATGGTTTTTTTTCCCCCCAGTGAACCCTACTATAACGCCAAATGAACAAACAGGAAACTAAATTTCAAAATGTATGATTTCAGGCTCAATCCTAAACGGCGATCTGCACCGCGAGCTATCCCAACAGCAACTATCCCTCCCGAGCCCAGGCCAGCACTTCATGTCCTCTCTCAGCCTCGGCTCCCCCGGCTCTGCAACCCGCAACTCAGCACTCCTCCCACTGACCTGTGAGCTGTGCACGATGCGTTTCGGCTCCGTGCAGGCGCTGCACAAGCACGCCGTCTTCGTCCACGGCTACCGGGGCGCCCTCAACGGCAAAGACCAGGGCCCGGCCCCGGAGCCCCTTTTCTGCGTCCGCTGCGCCCTCCCGTTTCCATCCCCAGCATCTTTCGCCGAGCATTTTGTCTTGGTGCACGGATCCAGCGCTGCCAACCTTTTAGGCATCCCGTCGCCCGTCCAGCTCAAGCCCACGGATTTGAGTGTTACTAAGAAGTCTGGTAAACATGCGAGTTCGAGTCCGGGAGAGGACGATCGCCCACCCTCTGGCAAGAAGGCCAAAGTCGGTCAGGAGAATGGTGTATCGCCCAATGGACCGTTGCCGAGGTCTTTGTCCAGGACACCTACTGTAAGTTTCTTTTCTTTTCTTTTTCTCCTAAACGACCTTAACACTTATAGTATGCTGCCGTGCTAAGGAAGAACGCCGTATGAACATTCGAGAGTTGCCAAATTTCCTTCACAAAAATGTTTATTTTTGAGGAAAGTTATGTATGTTTTTTTTTTTTTGAAATTTTCAGGAATTCGAGAACAAAATACATGCAAAATTCTCAGAAAATTTGAAAAAAAAAATAAGTTTGCCAGGAAAATCGTGTTTTAGCAAATTAAGTTTGGCAGCGCCTGAAGGTTTATACGGGGTTCTTCCTTAGCACGGCAGTATGCGTAAAAGCAAAGACTAATTAGGGTGTCTCCAAGTAATATAATAGACCATTATATAGAGTGAGAATTATAACACAGCGACTTTGTTTCCTATTCAAATCTTAAAAGGACACGTAAAAAATCAACTGACAAGTGCTACCCTAATATTGAAGTCAGTTATACTTCAAATTTTCCGCGGCTCCAAAAAATTACAAATGTTTCGGCTCAGCATGGTTTACACGGTCATTGAAAAGAGATTGATACTATCTGACACGTATGAAAACTTAAGAGTAACTCTCGTCACTTAACACGTGTAATTAACTAACGCTCGCTTTCGCAAAAATTTCTTTCATAATCCGGCATCCGATACGTTTAAACTATAAATGAGGAAATCTAGCATACTCAAAAAATAATGTATTGGTAAAGAACACTGATGATAAATGTGTGTAAGTTACATAATTTCCTCATATTGAAGGAAAACCGACACTATTATTGCTAATATTTCACCTTTACATTTTATTAATATAAAAAGGTCAAATTTACAACATTGCAATTACAATAAAGTGTTTTACGAATCACTGAGGCACATACTGTGCCATCAAAGCCGGATTGAAATCAAACATCATGGGTGGAATACAGTAAAAATCGCCTGACCAGGTATACAGGCTCCAGTCACATTAACAGAGGTAGTCAAAGTTGCAGCCTCGTATTTTGAAGGCGATTTATGTTGCCGTCCGAACATCGAGAAAGTGCACTTGAAGAACTTCTACTTCTTGTTTCCCTCCGCTTCTTTTCTCCTTCATTTTCCTTTCCTTTTTCCTTCCTCTAACAATATTACTTCTTCCTCTTTTTCTTTATATTTATTTGCTTCTCTTTCACACTCTCTCTTTTTGCCTTCTATTTATTTACTTTTCTTCTCCTCTAAGTTAGAAATTCTAGCTTAAAAGTTCTAACCTATTCCTATTATTCTTTCCCTTCTTCTTCTTCCTCTTCTTCGTCTCCTTCTTTTTTCTCTCTTTTCTTCTTCTTCTTCATCTTCTTCCGCTTCTTAATCTGTCTCCTTTTTTTCTTCCCTCCTTTTTTTCTTCATCTTTTCCTCCTCTTATTTTCTTTTCCTTTTTTCTTCTTTTCCTTTTTCTCATTCTTCTTCTTCTTTTTCTTTTTCGTCTTCTTTTTCTTCTTCTTTTTCTTCTTCTTCTATTTCTTTTCTTATTCTTTTTCTTCTTTTTCTTCTTCCTCTTCTTCCTTTCTTCTTCTTCTTCTTCTTCTTCTTCTTCTTCTTCTTCATTTTCTTGTTTTCTTCTACCTTGTCCTGTAATTTCCACTTATAAATGGTAAATGCCCTAAGTTACAGCTCATGTTTATTATTTTTCAAAACTCTGCAAGACCCACGTATATTAGACTTTGGTTGACATTTCTACCCACTCTCTGTTCCAGAACCACTACGACGAGCCAGGGACCCTAATGTGCAACCAATGCAACGCCGCACTTCCGAACTTCGAGTCCTTCCGCTCCCACGTGAAGGCGCACATCGAGGAGGCGGGAGGCCTCCGGGGTCTCCTGGGGGGCGCCACGAACCTCGAACGCAAACTTAAGAGCCTGCCCCCCGAGCATCCGTGCCCCCACTGCGGCGCCACGTTCTCATCCCCCGAGAACCAGGCCCAGCACCTCCTCACCCACTTCCTCTCGACGACGACCGAGTACGGCTGCCAGTCCTGCGGCAAGGCCTTCGGGAAACCTGACGAACTCCAGCGGCATCTCCTTGATGCTCACACGCACCACCTCTACCGTTGCGCCCTTTGCAAGGAGATCTTCGACTCCAAGGTCACTATCCAGGTTCATTTCGCTGTTAATCATAGTAAGGAATGCAAGCTGTTTCGATGTACCGGGTGTCCGTCGTCTGTGGCCACGTATCGCTCGGAGATGGATTTCAATTCGCATGTCCGGACCGTCCATACGCCTCATTCTATGAACCTCCTGTCGTCGCCCAAACCTATTATCCAGGTAAGTCTTCAGCTAAAATAGGAGTTAAAATGGGACTAAGGCCGCAAAAATTAATACAACATAAAAAACCGGGTCATGCGTCTTACAACTGCAGCGGTAAGGCGCAGTAATTTTGGGTTTATGTTTAATGTTTTTATATTTATTTTTCGGATGAAATGCACTCGTAATAGTAATAGCTGCAAAACGACTCGGTTCTTTATGTTTTATTAATTTTTGCGGCCTTTGTCTCATTTTAAGTTATTATTTTGTATTATCTTTACGGGCCGATTAAGCTGTTTTCATTACTAGGGGTCGAATCAGAGATAAATTATTAAGACCCTTCCCCAGTATCCAAGTGTTGAGAACTTACGGAGAACGGGAAATATTGCAAATTTTGGAATACTGACCTCATTCGGATGCATTTTGAGGCGATTTTCAACCAAAATTTAACCGTATGCAAACTTAAGGTTCATATTTACGAATATGTATATTCTTCGAAAAAAATCTTAAACTTTTACTTCCTTTTCCCCATCACCTTACGCAATAAACAAGGAAACGCTCTGATTTTAAGGGTCTTTTTTTCTATGATGCAGATTTTTTTAAAGGGAAGAAGCAGATGACACTGTTCTTAATTAGGGCAAGTTCACCTAAGCCTCTTAAGTTCTGCGGCTACGCCGACGGAAACGTTTAGGAGAAAAAAGTGTTTGGACATTTCGTGAAGAACTTATAATTATTGGAGGAGGGAGAGGTAGGGTATGTTCCCCGTGAACGTCATAAAATGCATAAGTAGATATCCTTATGCCTTTATTATGCCTGTATTTATCACCCTTCGACCTTTGTCTTTGATTATTGAACTTCTCACAGTTGATTAGCTCCAGGTAAAATCATACTTTAATAGGCAGGAGTAAGTAGGTACATTCGTCTTTCAAGTTATTAATGAACCTTTTAAAATTTTCAGTCTCCTCAATTACTGCAATGCTTCTTCTGTCGACTGAGCTTTGCATCCGAGATCGAACTCCAGTTCCATCTGGCTGTCCATACAAAACAGTTCCAATGCCCCGTGTGTCCGGAAGCGTTCCACGTCGAATTCTTGCTGGACAAGCACATGGAAACCGTCCATCATTCCTCTCAGGTATATGAACTACCTCTGAAATATTCGCATAGAGCCATTTTTAATTATTATCGAATGTCTTAACTCATCTTTGAAAATATAATCTCTTGCTTTGATTAATTTTGTTTTGGATTTAAATTAATTTTTTTTTTTTAAATTTTTGAAATAAAAAACTCATTAGTAAGCACAATGGGGTTTTACTAATCAGTTTTCTGTCATGAACTGGAAAAAATGCTTGATTTGACTTATTGTTTGTGACAAACTGTGACTTAGGTGAAACATACGTTGTAGATTGTGGAGGGTGGCTTCGTGAAAACAACTTGAGTCTGGGTACCACTCAATTTATTTTTCTTTTGCTGATAATGAACATATAAGAAATGGAAACGTTATATTAAATTTTTCGCTTCACTGGGAAAAAAAAAAAAACACATTGGATCCCTTAAAAACATCGACAAGAAAAAATACGATTCAATCGGATTTTTGCTTAAATGAAGAACCGAGCCTCTTAATTTTGAGCGGATTTCCTTTTGATTTAAGCAAAAATCTGGTTGAATCAAGAGTATTTTTTCTTGTCAATGTTTTCAAGAGTCTGGACTCTAGATCCAATGTGTTTTTTTTTTCCAGTTTTTGTCTACCCATTTTTTTGGTTTTTCTTCCTTTTCTTGTAGTTTGTCACATTTTTTCACAAATAACTTATATTTTGTTCCTTTCATTTTTTCGCTTATCAGAGAAATAAATGAGGACTTATCTGTAACAATAGCGGATGTGAAAAATTACCTTTTTGAAACACATTCAAAAAATTGTTTTGGCATCGAGAAAATTTTGAGAAAATACTTGAGATGTGATCCTTGAGATCCGTACATTATGCCAGAGCCAAACATATTAAATTTTTGTGTGAACAAAACAGTTTTTAAGCGTGTTTCTAAAAGGTAATTTTTCACATCCGCCATTGTTACATATAAGGCCTCAAATATGCAATTTTTGAAAATTTTCAGGTTGTAAATGGAGGAGATCAGCGACAGTGCTCAACGCCGAAATCCTCCAAAACTCCAACCGCCTCAACCCCGACGAGTCGAAACTCCTCAACTCCACAGCCAAATAATCTTCCCACTAGTCGTACTCCGAACGGATATCCAAGTCATCCCTCGAAAAAGTCTGAATCTAATCACAACATTCCATCAAACTCCTGTGATATCTGCGAATGTGCGAATTTCACCTCAGAGGCGGAACTGACTGCTCATCGGAAGCTAGTTCATAATGTCAAATCAGCGAATTCAGGAAAGGTAAGAAATTCAGTTTTAAACTTCAACATGTTACTTTCTACCCAGGCTGGAAACTGAAAATTAGGCTGTTTTGGAATATTCTGTAGTGGGACAAACTCGTCGATTTCTTCAAATCATCAACCGATTTAACGGCACACTGGAAAAAAAACACTGTAGGTCTAGAGTCCATACTCTTAAAAAACTTGATTGAATCAAGAGCACTTAATTCAATCAGAATCTAACTTAAATCAAGAACCAAGCCTCTTAATTTGAGCGGATTTTGTTTTGATTCAAGTAAAAATCCGATTGAATCAAGATTATTTTTTCTTGTCAATGTTTTCAAGAGTCTGGACTCTAGATCCAAAGTGTTTTTTTTTTCCAGTGCACTTAAAAACAATGGAGAACAATATTTGCGTTCTCCCTCATGCTTATGTCAGGAATGAAATCAGTCTTGTAAATTTTCGCGTCGTTTCGCGGCCGTATTGATATTGTTTCATTATTTAATTTATTTTCATTTTTTAATTGATTTTTTAGTGTAGGTATTTTCCGAGGGAAATACACTATTGCATTTTTATGATTGAAAATTTACACAATCTGAATAAAACATTTTTTAGCCCATAAGTTTTTCGAGCTCGTTTGTCGAGTCCGACAAGCGTAAACCCTCCAGTTTTGTTCAAAAAGATACGTTTCGTATAAAACCTCAGCGTTCTAAACTATTTTTCATAATTTTCTATGTACTCGTAATTTATTATCCGTCGAAGTTGCAGCTTCAATTCACGTTGGTATTTCTCCTTTCAGGTGAGCTTGCATTGCGCATACTGTAATGAAAACTTCAAAACAAGAACTGAACTAGAGAACCACATGAAGAGCCACTCTCAGAGCAGTGGAGGATCAGGAAAACATAAGTGCAATATCTGTGATGAAATCTGTCCGTCTGCAGCAGTTCTAGCGGAACATAAACTAACCCATTGCAAGGTTTGTCCCACATGTTTACTTTTTCCTGATATTCATCTACTTTTCTTCTGAACTTTGATCTATATTATTTTAAAAAAAAAAAAAAAAAAAGACTTAGGCTTGCTCGGAAGTTTTAAGACGTTTGCAAATTCGGAGAAGTTCTATGTGCGCGAAAGTCACGCTATAACGATTTGAATTTCTCGTTTGCCGTGAAGTATAGCCGTTGAAATGAAGGCGTTGTCACTGGTGCCAGTAGGTGCAGCATTAAGGACACCCAGAAGAGAGGGCCACAAAAACAACCTGTTGCAGAGCCTCTGATATCAGAAGCTGGCTTTTAAGAAAATAATCTACACCCACAATCTTGGTTGAAGCATAAGTTGGTCAAAGTAGTACTCTTAATTTCTTGAAGTTGACAATTTTCTGGGAGTTGGGTTTTCTGCAGACACCTCCCTAAGCAGCCCGTCCATGACATAATCACGTCAAGTTCTTTTCCAAATTTTTCGACTCTTGCCTCTCCCTATGCCCAGTCCCTTCCCTCTCTCCCACTCTCATTAAAAGTGGTTTATCAGGTGATCCCTGACCCCCTCACCCTCAAATGCTTGAGATCATTTATCGTCACTCCTTCGGCGTAAGCGCGTAACTCGATTCCCGTTATAGCTTTCGAAAGCATAGATTAATATACGAAACAAGGCTCACGTGGAATTAAGATTCGCCCTTTTGTCGGAGGAGCAACGTGGTAGCCAGCTTCATGGGTATCTCCAATTCTTCTTTTTCTTCTTCTTCTTCTTCTTCTTCCTCTTCTTCTTCTTCTTCTTCTTTTCCTCCTTTTTCTTCCCCTCCTTCTCATTCTCCTTCTCCGTCTCCTCCCTCTCCTTCTCCTTCTCCTTCTCCCTCTCATTCTCCCTCTCCTTCTCCCTCTCCTTCTCCCTCTCCTTCTCCTTCTTCTTTTCTTTCTTCTCTTTCTCCATCTCCTTCCTCCTCCTCTTTCTCTTCTTCTACTTTTTCTTCTTTTCTTCCTTTCTCTCCTTCTTCTTCTCTTTCTCCTTCTCCGCCTCCCCCCTCACCTTCTCCTTCTCCTTTTCTTTCCTCTCCTTCTCCCTCTCCTTCTCCTTCTTCTCCTCCTTCTTTACCAAGCCTTTATCAAGGCCGTTTTGAGAGCTCTCTGGTTCGTCGTGTTGGCATTCATATCAATTGTCATCAACAATGACTGACATCCTTTTCTCCTACGTTTCCAGGTGATATCGGGCTCGGCGTGCACCCACTGCAAGACGAGCCTGGGCGACGAGGAGGAGTTCATGCAGCACCTGCAGCAGCACAGCTCGACGAACCCGGGCCTGCAGCAGCAGCAGCAACTGGTGCTCCCGACCGCCTGCGTCATCTGCCGGCAGACGCTCGTCTCCGAGATGGAGGCCCGGATCCACGCGAGGTTCCACCTCCACCAGCGGCAGAGCGAGGCCTCCACGTCGACGTGCTGCGTCTGCCTCCAGCCCTGCGACCGGAGGGACCTCAACGTCGGCATATGCAGCGATTGTCTCCGCAAGCAGTCCTCCAAGGCCTCCATCGTCCGCTGCCCCGAGTGTCAGATCACCTTCGATGGGCCTCTCGCGCTGGAGGCGCATCTCGCGTCCGCGCATAGGAAGAATTATCAGTGCATCAAATGCCAAGTGAGTGTCTTTTTGTTGCGTATTGTCGCATGGCCTGGTTACGCGATCAAATTCCCGTTAAATTCCGATCAAAATGATAACCAAGATGGCGGTCGATTGTTATGTAGATTGATGAGTAAAATTAATTAAAACAGCGTGTTGATTGAAATAAGCATGAAATAAACACGGTCGTGTGGAAATCAGATGAAGGATGGATGAGCCCCACAGCTCCATCATCTACCAGCAAATTTTTGCAGGCCGCAGAAATTTGATGGTAGATGGTGCTCACCAGTCACCATTTGATTGGAATTTGACGGGAATTTGATCGTGTAACCAGGCCACTGGGTATGAAATAGGATGTGGGGCTATAGTTAAACGAGGGAGACGCACCAGGAAACAAAGTTTCCGCGAAAGTCAAATGCCGGTAATGAGGACGGGAATTCCGTAAAAGTTCCCGATGACTCTTCAAAGTGTGAATGATTACCGCCAATAGGTGCATGAGGTGTGCCTCTGTGTCAAAGTATGCATGTATAAGTCGCTTTTACGGCGCGCTAGGGCGCTCTGCGATGCCTAACCGCCGCAGGAAGCTGTCATGGTAGAAATCCTTTGGAAGCTGTGTCAATGTCTCCTAGGAAAAAATATTTCAGCCGGGGATTTCCAGGAGCTTCCTCTCGAGACACATCTACCATGGAGGACCCTCACAGAGAGAGTGAAACACAGGCTCCTACTGGAGGCTTTTACGTAAGAAAAGTCGGTGACTTGGCTGAGGGAAATTGTTGCCAACCTTTAACGATTATCACTATCTACACTGGATCGTTACTGCAACATTTGTCATTTTTGGTGTCAAATTTGTAAATACATATATTTTTTTTTTCAATATCATGCATCAATTTCATTTTTTATGACGTCATCCTGGCTTTTCCAGTAGTGTTTCCTAAATGATTTATTCATCGACTGATTAGAATGCAGATGGCAAAGAAAGTTAAAAAATCGACGTTAATTTTTTTTTAATATAGAAATATTCTGCACTTTGGGTTCGACCTTACACTGGGAAAAAAAAAACACACATTAAATCTTGAGTCCAGACTCTTAAAAACATCGATAAGAAAAAGTACTCTTGATTCAATCAGAATCTATAGCTTAAATTAAGAACCAGCCTCTTAATTTAAGCGGATTTCGTTTTGATTTAAGCTAAAATCTGATCGAATCAAGAGTCCTTTTTCTTGTCAATGTTTTCAAGAGTCTGTACTCTAGATCCAATGTGTTTTTTCCAGTGTACCTATGTCTTTCAAGCCCGTCAATTGTCTTTTTCGGTGGTTATTTTTTACCTTGTCCATTATCGGCCAAAATTTAACCCTCATGTGTTTCCCTCGATTTCCAGATAAGCCTAGAGACGGAGCAAGAGATGCAACTGCACGTGGCCTCGCACATGCTGTCGGACGGGCTGAGCGGTCTGGAGTGTCGGCTGTGCCTGCGGGTGCTCGGCTCGCCGCTGCAGCTCCAGACGCACCTGATCGAGCACACGTTCGCCGGCTGCCCGGCGTTCACGTGCTACATCTGCAGCTCCGTCTTCACGGCGGCCGCCGGGCTCCAGTCGCACATCCTCGAGCACGGCCTCGCCGCCCGCCCATACGACTGCCCCCGCTGTAGCTCCCGCTTCTTCTTCCGCGCCGAGCTCGACAACCACAGCTTCATCCACCTCGAGGAGGACGCCATCGGCGCCGACCTCACCAAGGTGAGTCATCATGACTAGTTCGCCTTCATTTCCCGTGGGTATGCAACCCGGAGAGTCGGAGAGCAAGGATAGTTGATTGCATTTCCAGGCGCTGCCTTCGGCGATTCTTTCATTATTTTGCGTATATGTCTCAGGCAAATAGTATAATCAGGCATTTTGTCAAATGCCTTGGCGAGTAGTAAAATAATCTTAATTTCTAGAAAACCACAGCCTCATTCACTTCGAGGAGGACGCCATCGGGGCCGACCTCACGAAGGTGAGTCATTTTGACCAGTTCGCCTTCATTCTTCTGACGTGTGCAACCCGCAGAGTCGGAGAGCAACATTGAAAAAAAATGTGCATGGCAGCATCATGATTTTTGAATTTGCTGCCAAGAATTTTTTTAATCTTGATTTAAGCAGAATTATTTTGATACAAGAAAACAATGCTGGGGTTAAACAAAACAGTAGTTTATCTTGAGTAGCAAAGTTCTTATCTCTAGAAAAAATACTTCTTGCAGTTTTAAAATCCCTTTTTTTCAGTGAAGGGTACTTGATAACATTGCAGGCGCTACCTTCGGCGTCTCTCTCATTATTTCGCGTATATGTTGCAGGCAAATAGTAAAATTAGGCATTGAAAAGGCCCTTTAACTGATTTTAGAATGAATGATTCTTTACTTATGTTGGAAATAATTCACTGTAAAAATATGCACCATACAATGGTATCCGTAATAATCTCTAGTCTCTTAAGTGAAAATCTCAGCATCTATAGAAAGTCATAAAATACGGAATTTTCCAAATTTTCACAGTTATACTAAGTATTATCATCAACAGACTCAGTTTTTTTAACTTTCTGATTCATTATTTTTTCACCTTTGTTCCAGAATCTGTCCTATCACTATCAGAACCGCTTCTCGCCAAAGACCCCGAGCAAAGCGGCCCTGAACAGCAGTTTCAGCGAGTTCGATCAGAACAAGAACTGCCGGAAACAGCCCTCAAACGAGCGATCAGGCTTCGTTTGCCAAGAGTGCCAGAAGGAGTTCGACACAGAGGACACACTGGAAGCGCACTCGAAGACATGCCGAGCGAGAATAAACCCAACAGAGGATGCCAAAGAAGAGATCTCGGAGGACCCTCTGGAGGAAACCGAAGAGAAATGCCAGGACTTGAGCATCAACTCCCGGGAAAGCCAATCGCCAAGTAAGAGCGACGATGTTCCCTCCATCAAAAACGAAGCCGCGAGTCCTCGGATCAAGGAGGAGATGACGGACGATAATGAGAAGGAAATTGATGTCGGGGAGAATAGTGATGATACGGTGCCTTGATCGATCGTGGCATTCCAGGGTTGTTTTTTCAACGGATGATGTTCGTCGAACACTGCTCATTAATTTCCCTTGCGGAATATGAAATAGTCGTACCCAAGTAGCATTGTCAGCTACTTTCTAGGTGGCGCTCATCAAGAAAAAGTCTACTTTCTAGATAGAACAATTTTCTTGAAAGAAAATAGGTATAAAGTAGATCTAGAAAATAGACACCAGAAAATAGAAAGAAAGTACATTTTTTCCTTGCATTTTCTTAAAAGAAAATATTAAGAAATTGGCTAGAAAATAACTCTACTTTCAATAAATTTTCTATCTTTTTTTCCAAATAGGAAGTTGACAGAAAGTAGACCTATGAAATAGATCTATTTTCTTTGGTCAGACTTTTGACTCGCAATGGTTTTCCTGTCTATTTGCTGAATAACTCTCATTTTCTTTGTTTTTTCTAGCAATTTTCTTAATATGTTTTTTCTAGAAAAAAATTATATTTTGCCACTTGGGTAGGTGCCGCTGATCATAAAAAGAATATCTCTCTTCCTTGCGTAGGTTTGGGCGATAAACGAGTCAGTACCCCTCTTACGTATTGAGAAAAGGGAGGGGGATTGGATATGGTGCAAAAAAAAAAAAAAAAAAAATGTTTTGCGGAATCGTGTTGGCCGCGTAATTGATTATGGTTGAATTATAGTTACATTTTAAGCGAAAGGTTGACCCTAAGTACCTAACATGGGTTTGTTGCGATCGTTCTATCGTTGCAACTTGTGAAATGTTAAGCAAATTTCATCCATTTCGGAGGAAACTGCAATTATGAGCATGTTTTAGTGAAATCAAAGTAAGTTGCAACCTATTGCAGGCTAGCTAATCACGTATTGTCTGCCTCTCAATTTAATGGGGTTAGCAGCGTATGTGATAAAGTCACTTGAAATGGAGAAACATTGACAATTTGTTGACAGAAAATGACATCTTATTGCAACATGTTGCGATTTCCTTTCCATTATTTATTGTGTTGCAACTTCTTCCCAGGTAAATGTCAATATGAACACATAAGCTGCGTCTTAAGGATTCTTTCTTCATGAATTTCTGTAAAAGAGGAGTTGAAATTTTGTCGATCAATTTTTGTCCTCAATCAAAATGTTCCAATTTTGTGTGGGTCTATCAGTTCCAAAGGGCCCTCTCATCTATTTGTACATCATCACTCTCTAAATTGTTTGCTCACACTCCATTGGTGTACTATCCCCAGGGATCTCATTAACTTTTGTCTCCATTGTATAATTTACAATATACCCATTTATCCATTCCATTATATTCCCATATTTTTACTTGAAGTATGTATTCATCGCAGATTTTAGTCAAGTTTGTTCAGTTTCTAATAATTTGAAAGGATAATTATCTAATAATCAAATTAAAGTCCAAATTAGGCCGTGGATCGAATTTTGATCTAATTTTCCTACAGATTTGGTACGCATACTGTACAGATTTTGTGCGGTGAAATTGACCTAATTATTTAAAGGAAAAATGTTTTCAGATAAATGTGATCATTAGTTAGTGATTAATAATTTCCAAAAAGACAAACCTTAAATTTTTTCATGCTTGAAAAGTTTTCTATTGTAATTAACTGTATAAATTAAGAATCCACTGTTGCAAAACTCAACTGTATTTAAAGCTATCAACTGTGATGAATTTTCTATTCTTTTCTTATTAGTTTTAAATGTAAGAAATATAAATGAACTCCTAATATATGGTATAGTTACAGGTATGTTTTGGTTGTGGGATATAGATCAATTTTAGTCGAGGCAAGAGCAACCTATTACACTACTATGGAGCTTAGGATGACTCTGATAATTATTCTCTGACTTCTCGGAGGGAAGAAATAATTTTGATTACTTTGTTGAATTTATTAGGTACTTATACAAATTGGTTATGTTTTTACGTTATATAATTTTCATTTTGTTTTCCTGTTTCAATTTGATCCATAGAACCCCCTCTATTTGTTAAAAATCAATTTATCTATGGATGCTCGAATAGGTACTCCGGCATTTGTTTAAAGCCTTTCTTATTCTTATTTATGTTTTTTTTTTTAAATAATATTTTGTTAAATGTACCTCCATCTTCGTTTCAATTACTTGCATCAATATTTGTTATAGTATATATTCTAAACCTCTCCAACTCATCACAGTGGGGTTTTTTGTATTATTTTATTACTGTAATTTTAGTATCATCGTCTTACGGATTAAATGTTGTCCTAGTATAAAGTAATTTCCATCGTCGTATCTGTAAAATCTTCGCAACTCAGCATCACTATGTAAATTAGTTAATGTCACTGTATTCATATAAAAGATGTAGATAATTCAACAGTTTAGGAGGAATCAAATCAGTAGGTACTTATTTTTGAACATTTTGGATACTTTGAGGTTAGTCAATTAAAATTTCCATCCATGGATCAATTGAATTTTTTCTGACATTTTGTAAAGTGATTTAAAAGCCAAAGCTTCTCGACAAAGTCATATTTTAGGTCATAATCTAAATTCCATGACGCAAAAGATAATTGTAAATTTAGAGAAAACCGTATTTTTTCTTAAAATATTTTCTAATTGATTCAAAAGCTGTCAATAATGTTAAGTTTCTTACAAAACTGATATGTGAATATTTCATTAGATAAAATTGTGAAATTATAGAAAATAAAAAACTGATAAAGTGAATAAAATGTTTACTTCAGCAATTCGAATGGTTGTTTATCGTTACCCTTTCTCACAAAAAATATTTCATAATAGGAAGGGGAGGGGTAAAATTTTAAAATTTGAAAAATCCCACGCGGATGTCGAATGGTTGTGGTAACAACAAAGCCTAAGGGAAGGAGGAATATGTTCCCGTTCAGTTATATAACTAAGGGAGATGAGATACTCAAGTGTTAATGATTTTCAACTACCCCGTAAAATCACTTTTTGTGTAGTGGCCATCCATCTCATTTCTGTCGGTCACGTTCGGACTCGGAGGGTAGGAGTGAAAGTAAACCAAGCCAAGAGGGAATTTCAACTGAAAGCGCAGTTATGACGGTTTTAAGTTTACAGCTCAAAACACGTGTTTTTTTTTCTTTTTCTTCTTTTTTCTTTTTAGAAAAACCCGATCTTAAGTAGCACATGCTTCAATAGTTGCGATTACCTTACATGGGAAAAAGATAGCCACTGCATTGAACGTAGTATATGTTGCCTGCCCACTAATTGAAGGCGCTCCTCGTACTGACATCTATGTTGGATTAGGATTGCTACTGGAATGAGATTGCAATCTATCTCTTGCCCATCTGATCATTGAAAATCAGCATTTGATGACCCAATGTTGTAAGAATTTTGATATTGTATGGTAAAAAAAACCTACAAATGACCCTTTTTTTCATAATTTGTAACTTTATTTCCGATTTTTATTGCATAATGCTGATTAAGTATAGTTAATAAAAGTTTAAACTGCCATGTTCAGACCTGTTCAGAACACAAAATTGAAGCATCGCTGCACAACCGCACGCCCTCTATTTGCTAGAAAAAAAAAAAAAAATGCACACCAAACCGCTCACAACTTATTCTTAATGATACTAATGTTTCTGATACTAAAGATACTAAGTTTTTTGTAGAGATATCAAAACTCCATCAGTCGGCCAACTCAACAAAAATTGCTTTACTGAATTTTTTTCCACTTTGGCAGTTCATGTATTTCGAAAAGCAGGCACAATCCATACACTTCATTAATAAATTAACAGACCGTGAAATTTTCAAGAAATACAAGCACCATAATGATTGATTATAGAAGACGAAAAAATTGAGTAAGGCTAAAAAAATTAAAGTTACGACTAACGAGGAAGAATTAATAATAGTGAAGTTAATTTTAAGCGGAGGTTGTTCCTACATTATTGCCTCGATGAATTGTCTTCAGAACGGAAGAGGAATGGGCGGTTCCCCCGAAATATTCTCCTCGACTCTCGTGCCAACATATATGCTACCATGTTAAGGAAAAACGCCGTATGAACATTCGGGAGTTGCCAAATTTCCCCAAATAAAACATGAATTTTTAAGGAAAGTTTTTCATAGTTTTCATCAAAATTTCCAGATATTTTAGATAACATCGCGAACGAAATTGTCTAAAAAAATTGAAAAAATACATTCACAATTTTGCCGGTAGATTTGACTTATATTGAAGGAAATATGGCAACATCTGAAGGCTCATACGGCGTTTTTCCTAAGCACGGCAGTGTGGGAGCTTAAATTTCCACCACATTCGTTGAAAAATCTTCTGACCGCTTGATTGAATCGGAATGTTACTTTTTATGCGTTTTGCGCGTAGGGCTATACCCCTCCCTTAGGCGTGGTCAAGGAAATTTTTCATCCGTTCAGCTGCACCGTTCACAGATTGTGCGAAAAATGCCCTATTTTTCGCCCAAGTTGTACACAAGAAATGTATCGATGGCAGGATATTGTCCGAATGCAAGTCTTCGTTTATGTTTCATCTTTGTTAACGACTCTACACAACAGTTTCTCTTGAAATTTTCTCTGAATTTACTTTTTTCAATGAATAAAACGAAAGGGAATATTTGAAGCAAAAATGTACGGGAACTATTCCCTCGTCATCTTAACTAACTTAGTCCAATCATTGAGTGCTTTTCGAAAAAGTCTTAGAGGTTTATGGCATAATCAAACATATACTCGTCCCATACCAACAGCCAAATTTGAAAAATGTGAAGCTCTATTTTAACCTTTAAAAATCTCCAATTGTGTAAAAGAAGAAGAAAAAGAAGAAGAAGAATATTCTTCAATTATTCAATGGACTGCAGGATAATACTTCTGACAGTACCCAGTTCCAAAAAAAAGAAAAAAATGATTGGATATTTTTAAACGTCATCATAGAGATATACATTTTTCAAATTTGATAATCAGAACGGGGAAAGCAAGATGGCTGATTGTGCCACGCATTCCTTTTTTTTTTAGAAAAACATTTATCAGAAGGGACATTTATTCCTATGACATTATTGCTCATTTGGCAACCAATGAGAATTTTCTAGGGCGGTGGTTACGATCGTGTAACTTTGTAGAAGTCCAATTAATACATTTTTTCCTGAGAAAGGCGTTCAATTTAACAAACCGATAGGTATTGAAACGGAAATCTAGAGATGATGAAAAAATGGACACACCCTAGAAATAGGAGGAGGTTTGCTCAGATCAAACTCCCGTAGTGCGGTAAATGGGGAGATTTTCCTTAAGACATCACAATTATTACCTAATCGTGAGCCATTCTATATATATTTCCAAGCTGGCTCTGTAATTATAGGTATGTAATAATGAATGGTGTTAGGGCTTGATTTTTTTTCTTGTTATTTCAAATCCCTCCTTCTTTTAAATATATTTCCTTGTTCCAAATCAGTTTTACTTTTCTTCAATTTTTAGCTGTTGGATTGCAACCCATTCAGCAATAATTGAACAGGATGCAGAAATACCTGTCTTCCCGCAGATAGTAAGTTACACTGGGATCTCCATCGAAACGAATTTTTTTCACACAAATTTACGAACACAAGTTGCTAAGTTAACTGTGATTCCCGATAAAATGATACTAAAATGGAATTTTCATCCTGAAGAGAAAATATGACTCAAAATACTTTCCTTAAAGAGATTGAAAAAAACCACAACGATGAATCAAATAACATGCCAACTTCTGTCAACCTACAACTTCTGTCGTTTTATCTTCACTTGTTGAGCATGTTTTTCTGTGAAAATAAACTTATCCCCAGGAAATCTATGAAAGCTAAAAAAAGATATCTGACGGTGTTAAACAGGTGTCTAGTATTAGATTTTCTGAGTAGCCTATATCGCTAGAAAGGCTAGTGCCCACAATTATTTATTTTTATCCCTGTGCGTATCCCAGATGCAAATTTGAATCTGGGAATGCAAATTTATTTCACGTTTTCCTTTAATCGCGGACGTTAATACTGTTAAAGAAGGAGACTTTCTCAAAATTTAAGAAGATTTGTTGAAAAATATATGATCATGCAACTTTTTTCTGACCCGCGGTCGATCTTGCTCTGAACTTAGAGTGACAAATAATATTTTCACGTCAGACATTGCTGACCTTAAAATTATTTGAAAGAATCAAAAAGATCTTAAACGTTGTTTGGCCATGATTTTTTTCTTGTGATCAATATGAAAACTACTGTAAGAATGAGAAAAATGCAAAATATTGTGGTGTAGGAATGAAAACTGGCAAAAATTTGTAGTGTAGTGTAATCTATATTTTATCACAGAAACAAAACAGGTTCACAGAGGACTAAAACTTGGAGGGAATAAATTACACTGGGCAGACTCTGGCTGGTCGAAAGTAATTTTCAAAAAAACTAAAAGGAAACAGTCTAGAGGGGCAAGACCACAGAGAGCGTTCATACGGACTGATTTAAAAGAGGTGGAAAAAATCTAAAAGGGTTGACAAATCCAAATCTCTGAAGGCCTGGCTGGAACGAACGACTATTTACATGAGATACTTGGAGGCAGGAACTTGGAAGAAGGTCTAGTGGTAGTAGGCCTTGGCGTAGGGGTAGGGGGCGGCGTAGGGGATGGCAGCACGGGCGGCGTAGGCGAGGGGTGCTGGGGCGGCGATTGCGGGGGCGGCGATGGCGGGGGCGGCGTAGGCGGGGGCGGCGTAGGCGGGGGCAGCGTAGGCGACTGGAGCTGGGGCATGGGCTACGGCAACTGGGGCGGTGATGACCTTGACCTCAGCGGGGGAGGTGTAGGTGACTGGGGCGATGATGGGCTTGGCAGAGTAGCTGACTCCAACGGGGGTGGGGACGTTGGTGATGACGGGGGCGACCTGGGCGTAGGCGGGGGCCTCGACGCTCTTGTAGGCGAAGTTTCCGCCCAGGCGCTCGTGGCTCACGACGGCGCTGTCGAACTGGGGTGCCCTGACAAGGGTGGAGGGGCCCAGGTAGGAGGCGTAGGGAGCGCCGGCGGCGGCGGCTGCGATCAAGCAGGCGAGGACAGCGAAGACCTGAAACAAAAAAGGCCCGGTTATTTTTTTTCCGTATACCAAGAATTTCCTAATTCTAACGATATTTGAACCGCGTAGTTCTGAAAGAACACATGAGTATTCGAGTGAATTTCTGAGTGGAAAGAACAATAGGCCCGTTTTTTTTCAATGAGCAGTGATTTTTTTTGGCTCATCCATAAAAGCACTTATCTGCATACGGAAACTAATGACACTTACGTTGTTTTTTAAAATGAGCCAGTGGACCAATGGACTACACTGGGGAAAAAAAACACATTGGATCTAGAGTCCAGACTCTTGAAACCATTGACAAGAAAAAATACTCTTGATTCAATCAGATTTTTGCTTAGATCAAAAGGAAATCCGCTCAAATTAAGAGGCTTGGTTCTTGATTTAAGCAAAAATCCAATTGAATCAAGAGTATTTTTTCTTGTCGATGTTTTTGAGAATCTGGACTCTAGATCCAATTTGTTTTTTTTTTTTCCCATTGTACATATTGCAATCATGAACTACTATTTGGACCGCGTGTAGCAGAAAGGAACCAAGCCACATCTGCCATTGCCAAAAACCAGGCTATTTAATTTTTTACGAGAGAACGCTTGTGCGGGTTTCTTCGAAAATATCAAGGAATTTGCTTCGTACTATGCAGAAAATTCACTGTTTGCACAAGAATCTGCACAACCGTTTCCATGGAAAAAGTTAAATTGCCCGATTAAATTTGGCAATAGATGATGTGGCTTGGTTCCTTTTTGCATAACGCGGTCCGTTTATGGCCCATCCATAAAAGCACCAGTCTACTCAGAGGAGCTAATGACTGATTTTGAATGATTAGTGCAGAGGAAGACAAAAACTAAAGTCTTTACGGGGATACTTAGAAACGCATTAAATGTATGACTTCGTGAATGATGGTTTTAACCAAAAATAATTCGAGAGAAAAATGATTTGAAATTTCACATGCCTCTGAAACAGTGGGCGGTTGCAAATAAAAAACAATTACGAATGTTTACTTTTTACATTTACTTTTTTAAATTCATGTCTCATCTTAATGATCTATTCGTAACAACAATGATGATAATTTGTTTACTCTCCTGATGAATATTTAAAAGTTTTAACATAAATGCAATTTTATAAGATTGGTCATGTTTAAGTCAACAACTCATTAAAAAAAAAAATTTAAAAATCTTAATATTGCCGTTTTCCATTCAGGAAATCCAAAAATCATTCAGATGTTATCGTTGAAAAAGTTTTAAACGAAAGGGATATGCATTAACTGAAATATTTTAAAAAAATTAGAACACAGGGTTTTTTATTTCATAAGTTAACTCAACAGCTTTTTTTAAATTTCCATTGTTTAAGAGGAATAAAAAAAGTTAAATTCAATAATTTATTTACTTTTAAAGTTTGTAATCTTAAAGATGCTAACATTATAGGCGCACAATCATCCCGTAAAATAGCCCAGCAAATAAACTTGTCGTAGTTGTCTACACAAAATAAATTTTATTGGGAATATAGAATTTATAAATTTGTTCAAATCTGGACAAACGCTAATACGTTGATGAGTAAATTGCGTTTGAAAAACTAAAAACATGAAAATGAAACAAATTTTTGGAATTTTTCACGCAAAACACGAATAAAATTAAAGATAAAATGTTGAGAAAAAAGTTACCGAAAATTAAGTCAAATGCTAAAAATATTTCTTACACGCCGAACGAAACTGATAATAAAACATATAAAACTCAAAAAGAAATCCTGTATAATTTGGGCGAAACAAACCATTAGAAACGTTAATATTTTGACTAGAATTTGCAATTGGGACCTACAATTTCAGGTTCATCCATGAAAGCGCCTATCTGCATTGAGGAACTCATGGCACATATCGACGGTATAAGTCGGCAATTACATAACTCGTTCGCGGTGTCTGAAAATCTCCGCCTCTATGTTAATTTTTTAAAAGGGAACAAATTGGCATTATTTCTTGAAGTTTTTGCAGAATTTTCTTGGTATAGAGAAGAAAAATCACGCCAGTTTTAAACAATTGTTGTTGAGCGGTTCCCCGTTTAACAAATAAAATATGATAGGAAGTCTGAGACGTCGCAAACCGAGTTATTGCCGACTTACACCGTCGATATTATGAAATTCAAAAGGAAATTCTGTATAATATGGGCGAAACA
This sequence comes from Bemisia tabaci, assembly GCF_001854935.1. NCBI lineage: Eukaryota > Metazoa > Arthropoda > Insecta > Hemiptera > Aleyrodidae > Bemisia > Bemisia tabaci. The sequence continues at coordinate 2,435,035 of NW_017547167.1, forward strand.
AACCATTAGAAACGTTAATATTTTGACTGCAATTTGCAGTCGGGAACTACAATTTCAAGTTCATCCATGAAAGCGCCTACCTGCATTGGGGAACTCATGGCTCATATGCTGTTTCTAACACAAGTCAGAAATTGTAGTTCCTAATTGAAAAATTCATCATTGCAACTTTCAATGAAGTTTGATCCTTGAAATGTACGATTTCTTTAGACTTTTCTCACTAGTTACTGCGAGTATAAGAAAAATTTCAGTTTTGGAGAGAAATGAAGAAGTGACTCTTACCTTCATGTTTGAGATTGGTTTTGTCGTTTGATGGATGTCTACCACGAAAGCAATGGCACTACAATGCTCTCCTCCTCCGTCGAGGGGGCTTAAATACGAGGCGCGTTTTCAACCACGCCCGCCCCGCGACCTTGCGCGGGGTCCTGTCCGCACCCGTGCTGAAACCGCTCCAGCCGCGTATCCTGTAGGCCCTCAACGCTTGTTCCCCCAATCCCGCCTTCTTTTTCCATCAGGCCGATCTGGCCGTTAATTTTGGTTAAGGCCGCATCGGCCAAATCGGTCCATGGCGGTGGCGACGTGGTCAGGAGAGGTCCAAGACGGCCCAATTGGAAAAAAAATGAAAACATTTTGGCCCTACACTGGAAAAAAACACATTGGATCAGAGTCCAGACTTTTAAAAACATCGACAAGAAAAAGTACTCTTAATTCAATCGGAATCTAGCCGTTAGCCGTTAGATGTTGCCTAGTCTCCGTTGATAAAAACCGAATTTACTGGGCAAATTGAGAATATTTTTCTCCAAAATTTTCAGACAATTTTAAACGTAGTTTAATCGAAAATATCCAGAAATTTCAAGCACTGGAGAAAAAACACATTGGATCTAGAGTCCAGACTCTTAAAAACATCGACAAGAAAAAATACTCTTGATTCAATCGGATTTAAGCTTAAATCAAGAACCAAGCTTCTTAATTTAAGCGGATTTCGTTTTGATTCAAGCAAAAACCCCGATTGAATCAGGAGTATTTTTTCTTGTCAATGTTTTCAAGAGTCTGGACTCAAGATCCAATGTGTTTTTTTCCAGTGTAAAGGACCTCAATTTGATAATTGCCATTGAGAAAGGACACCACACTTGCCCAAATACAATGTTTAGACGTGCGCGCTTTAGGACACCCAAGAGGCCTCTAAAAAATTAATTTTTTTCCGCCCGAAAGATTCTTGTTTTAGCCACATTCTAGCATATTTTGAGCGAAGGAGACCTGAATTTGTCACAACTTTCGAAAATAAGATACCCCTCCCCCTATGACTGGAAAATTGTTTTAAAGAGAATGTCAAATTTTGTGATTCTCATGGATTTTTTTCATATAATAGCCCCCCTGGCCCCGTTCCTGTAAGATATTCTAGACGGAAGAGCCCTTTCTCCTCCCCATGAGAAAACTTTCTGGCTGTGCCATTTGCCCATGGAAAACCTGTTAGGGATTGAGTCCAATACATACACGGCAAATTCAAAGCGAAATCGAAAAGGAGACGGGAGCCATGTAGAAAAAAATTACTGGTGGTTGAATGAATGTCTCTCCGAGTATGCAAGGATGTTCTAGGAGATCTTTTTCAAAAAGTTTAACAAATAAACATCTCTGATCAACATTTAAGCAAAAGACCACAAATTGAAAAACATGAGGTTATATCTCTGCACCTATATCAGACGTGTATTCACAAAATATCAAATAGGGGCGAATATGAAATACAATATTGGACGTATTTAAATCAAAATGAGCTATATCCGTCCTAGCATGAACTCCGATCTCCATGAGTGTACCTGCATGACTGGGTTCATGTCACGATGAATTTAATTCCATTGGATTAAAATACGACCAATTGGAAAGGAAGACGGGCAGTCACAATGAGAGGCATTCACAAAAATTACCTGCGGGCTGATTTTTTAAATTGATAGACAAAGCTGTAGACAAAAAAAGCCACAGGGAGTATGGAGCGATCCTATTTGGTTGAAACGGGTGGTTCTTGTAGGCTAAGGAGGAAAATGATGACTAACGATAGGGTATCTCCCCATTATCAAAGATTATTAAGGATCTCTCCATATCCCTTTTGTCTATGGCTATGTCAATCAATTTCAATAATCGGCCCGCTTGAAGACTACATTGTAAGATAGAAGCAATTAGAAGCTCTAACTTTCCTACCAGCTTACTTTTTTATCGTAATGCAATTCCAATTTGGAACAGCATCACGTAAAACAAATCTATCTGCTTGAAAACTTCGGTACACTGGAAAAGGAAACACATTGGATCTAGAGTCCAGACTCTTGAAAACATTGACAAGAAAAAGGACTCTTGATTCAATTAGATTTGAGCTTAAATCAAAAGGAAATAATGCTCGAATTAAGAGGCTTAGTTCTTGATTCAAGCTTAAATCTGATTGAATCAAGAGTATTTTTTCTTGTCAATGTTTTTAAGAGTCTGGACTCTAGATCCAATGTGTTTTTTTTCCAGTGTAGGGTCTCTTCTATTCTTTCCAGTTCAAGGCATGTTTTTTTTCAAAACTTTTGACCTCGGATAAGGGCAGAGCATTACGTGGAAGATCAGTCCTAAACCAATTCCAAAACTGCAAATGATTTCCGATCTATCCCTTGAATAGATAGGTTTTTTCTAAAATCCTCCTGTGTGCATGAATTTCTTCGACAAATGCGTCCTATTATCTCTAAGTAAGGTACATGTTTCTAACATAAATTTGAGTAAGCCAAGTTCATCGTGCGTTCAACGTCTCCTCCAAGCACCAACGCAGATTTTTCTCTATCTTGTCGATAGCAATAAAAGACAACTACCTACTTGTAATCAGAAATCCTCGCACCGACGTAGATGGAGGCGTTAAACTGTATCAAGCATCATTGCCAAAGACTATTTCTTTACACGATCTTTGAATTGTGGAACATGAAATAAAAAGTTTATCAAACGAACTGACATCTCTGATTCTGGCGGAGATTAATAATTACTAGGCATCTGACAGGGAGCTTGGATTGGCGAAATAATTAGCACTTCTTATCGAAGTATTATCATTTCAGCGTTCCATTTCCCATAATAAATTGTGTTTTTGAAGAGTAATCAATTACCATATTGCTTGCTGAAGCTTTCTTAGGGTATTTTTGATAGTAAAATTAAGCAATAAGGTATTTGTTATTATTGTGAAAACTTGAGCACGGACAATTTTTTTTTTTTTTTTTTTTTTTTTATGTATTATAATTCTAGTGACTTCTCATGATCCACGTTACTTTTTCGAACTAGACATTGATGTACAGTGGAAGTCTGAGCGTATTCATATCTCTGACTTTATCGTTCAGAATTACATTAGAGATGCAGCACACACCGTAATAAAATCCTTTGCCTTACGCACCTTTTCAAATTAAAAAGGGCGTGCATCGTGGAAACACGGTCTAAACTGGTAGTTTATGCAGCATCTCACCATCATCCCATTTGTGATTTGCACAAACAAAACTGCATTTCTACATTATCACAGTCGGGTCCCTCGTTCTTTGACCCTCGAAATTCGCATCTTTTTTCCGCGCTATATTTCAGAAATTCACCGAGCAAATTTTGTTTTTGGATCGGCAGGTGATAATATTCGGGCTCTCTCTTGCCATCATCAGATTTTCAAATTATGACTGAAATTTTATTGCCGAGAAGCAATCCATCGTATAAGCTTAGCTCCCTAGAGATTTAGTATGTTGAACGATGAGCAAATACCTGATTTTTAAAAGTACTCAGAGGTTGGTTTTATTGGTCAATTGATATCATAGAATTTTTATGATGGTTATGTAAATTATTTTGCGTGTAGGTAAAATCATTTTTAAACATCTCATAAAAGAGGGAACAAAATTTATATATTTGCATCAAAATTCATAAATATTACTATATAACTTCTTTTTACTCATAGAATGTTAACGAATGACGAAGTCTAAAGAATGCACCTTTGGAAAAAGCATGCAGCTTGGCCTTTTGTATTAGCATACTACACACTATTTTAAATTATGCGCTTGCCGCCTGCTGTCTAAAATTGTCTACGTTATTACCCGCGCACTGTCCTAAATGAAATGGTAAGAATAATTATTTCATTTACAGAAGAGGGGTTGTAAAATATCCTTTTTTTGTAAAATTTCTTTCTGACACAACAAAAATTTCCTGACAAGTTCAACAGCAGGGAACACTTTCGTTTTTATAGGTAAGAAAACACGCAGGAAAGCTTGGAGACTTAAAGCAGGGTAGAAAAGTAAACCATTTCATGACGTGACAACTTCCTATTCGTCCAGTCCACCGGAAGCCGAGGTGCAAAACCCTCTCTTTTCCAACACATTTGATGAGTCGTGAAACACATTGAGTAGCCTGGAGACTTAAACGCAGGGTAGAAAAGTTAACCATTACATGACGTAACAACTCCAAATTCATCCAGTCCTGTTGGCTATGATAGCCACAGTGATAACCTTTTTTCATTTGCAAAACTTCAATGAAAAAAAAAAAATTGTTAGGCGAAACTCTACACATTTCAATGTTAATCAGCCACTTTCACTCTCTCTCTCCTCCCTTCCCCGTCAACCTCGGCCCTTTATCTTTTATTATACCCTCTCCCTGTATTTCTCCGAGCAATATCAGGAAAACCGTCTCTCGGTTTTGTTCTTTTAGAAAGCGGCACGCTATCTAAATTGAGTATTAAAAATTGACGAATCAACTACATCGACATATTTTTATCATATCGTTCGATGTCAATTTTCCTCGACTTACACATTTTATTTTTTTGGTCTTTTGACCAATTTGTTGGACTTCAATATCCGGCATGCTTTCATAAATAAGCCACCGTATAGGCAATCGAACTTATATACAAAAAAGTACAAACTCGTACCTATATTGATCTGTATGAATAAACATTTCGGATAATAATTGTATTATTATTTATTTTGTTATTTTTCAATTTTAATTTTAATTTTAATTTTTTATTTATTTATTTTATTTTATTTTATTTTTTTGCTTTTTCTGAATAAAACAGAAAGCTCAATATTTTCAAAATTGGCTCCGCTCAGTGAAGAAATGACCGGACAATGACTAGTGAAGGTGATGATAGGTGAGCGCTTCAGGAGTAACCGGTTTAAAGGTAAGAGCAATGGGTGTTCCGTGCAGCTCGTCGAAAAAACAACGGGAAGACTGGATCACTCGGGTAATGTTCGCTGATTAACTCCAGACCGGCAACCTTATTTTTTTCACAATCTAAAGTGTCGTTTCAGAAATTCACCGTATGGTTGGCAACGTTGCAGTCCGAATTTAATCCGGAATCTGTAGGCGTGACCAACATTTTGCCTTGCTGAGGAAAAACGCTGTGGGAAATTCAGGTGTTGCCGACTTTTTTCCGACAAAATATTTATTTTATATCCAGAAAGGTTATGAGTATTTTTCTTCTAAATTTCCTAACAATTTGAAGAAAATTGTGAAAAAATTCAGTTAAAAGTATGCGTAAATTTGTAGGGAAATTCGGTTTTTATCAGCGGAAATTTGGCAACAATCGAATTCCGATACAGCATTTTTCCTCGGCATGGCAGCATTGATGTTAAAACCGCGAAAGTAAGAGGTGGCTCATTTTCCTCTGAGGTTTAAATTTTCACCAAGCAAAATTCCCCAAGATTCATATCGTTATAGATACACTAGATGCCCCCCC